>JAWWEU010000041.1:8872615-8928642 GCA_035583155.1 Acropternis orthonyx
CAACCTGGGCTGGTGGGAGGTGTCCCTGCCCATGGCAGGGGGTGGGATGGGGTGATCTTTAAGATCCCTTCCAACCCAAGCCATCCTGGGGTTCTGTGTGTTCAGGTTCATTTCCACTGCAGTCACAGCAGGCGTGGCTGTTTCAGTTGCAGTTTCACTTTGCCTTTACCCTTGTGCTGTCACAGCCACATGAAAAGCCCTTGGTTTGGGCTCCAGGACACTCTCAGCTCACAGGGCTCAACAAAGCCTGCACTGCCGTCCTCTGAAACTCAATTCTTCCAGTAAAACATTTTAGAGGAGAAAAGGGTGAATTCTGATAAAGCCAAGATTCATTAGAATTTTTCTAATCAGATCTATTTATTTCCCAGCTCTCTCAAGAATCACTAATTATCAAAAATTAATTGCATTCACCATTTTGACTTGGCTTCCCAGTCAGCTCTGAAGGCAGACAGAAAAGTTACTGCTGGTAGTTCAGATCCTGCCAAAAACCTCATGAGAATCAGCTACTGAGGTTTCTGTGTTTAAGCACTGACAGATGGAAATGGTATCTGATGCTTTAGCATTCTTTAATTGAGTTCTCAAAGGCATGACAAGGTCCAAAGGCTGGAATCTGAAGCCAGAAAAATTCAAATTGGAAATAAGGTACAAATTTTTAACAGTGAGAGTAATTAAACTCTGGAACAGTTTACCAGGGTATGTGATGGATTCTCCATGGTTTGATCTCTTCAAATCAAGAATGCGTGTCTTCCTCAGAAATGCTCCACAGCTCCTAAATTTCCCCCTCTTCTTTCTGTCTACTCGGAGAAGCAGGAGGGATTTTCCAAGGCAGTAGTTTGGGGAATTTAATGCAGTCTTTACATCTATGGGGAATTTGGCAGAGACGCTGAAGAGCTTGAACCTTCCCTTTGGGCTCTTTGTCATCCCAGATCGCAGGTAGTTGCTAAAGTCCTGATTTTACGTGGTTAACCAGAGCTGGCCCCATGGTCAGAGGAGCTGCTGAGCAGTTGCACCTTGAGGAGCCAGGTATTCTCTCCCCATTTCCCTGTGGCTCCAGGAACACTTTTCTCTCCTGCTTCTAATTATGGGGATCTTGCCCATCTTTAGAGTTAAATTTATCTCGGTGCCACGCAGCTCTTAAGCTCCCAGGAGTTAATTAGTGGTGCCGTGAAAGCTGAATCATGAAGTGCATCATTATGAGGGGTGTACAGGTTAGAAAGAAGTCAGGCCAGAGGTGTTTCAGGCACCTCCTTCTTCCTGAGGTTCCACTTGCTGTTTCCCCAGCTTCGCTTTTTAATGGCTCATTGTAACGACCGGTGTCTCAGCCACAGGGACTGGACGCAGTTGCCAAGAAAAACTGGCAAAACAGAAGGTGGAAGAGGCCCATTAATTGGCTCCAAGTACCAGTTTCTCTAGAGGGGCTTTTCTTACCAGAGACAAACTGTTCAACACTGCAGGAGCAGCTCATACCTGCAGAGCAAATGGCTTTCCTGAGCCTGAAGACATCTACAGACCATGGTAATAATACAGCAGAAATATCAGAGTTTGATTTTAAGGGACACCTGAGAATGCAGAGGAATTGCTCTTTATTAAAAAGGCCAGACCAGAGTCTCTCTTGGTGCGTATCGAATACAGGAATACGGATTCTTTCACAAGGATCCTTTGCTGGAGAGGGGAGGAGGGAGGAGACAGGGAAGGAATTTAACCCTTAAGGACCTTCCTTGACAACCTTGTTTTGTCAAGAAGTCTTTGCAGTGGGAGCATCTCCTCCCCTCTGAGTGTTCTGCTGTGTCCATGGAGAGCAGCTGATGTGTTTGTGGGAGAGCTGGTGTGTCTCTCCTGTTCCACTCTGTTAGAGCAGATCCCCCTGTGTGTCCTGGGCTGGAGGGAGAACACACAGTGAAGTCTTTGCATGACCTCTCTAGGCTCAGTCATACAAACCTGAGCACCCTGCTTTGTGGTGTATCATCTGCTCAGTGCAGCGCTCAGAAGCACCCTCAGATTTGGGGGCGCATCTGACAGAAGATTAACAAAGCATTTGGGTTGGCTTCATGGAATTGTTTAGGTTGGAAAAGATGTCGAGTCCAACGCTGGGTCGATGGATCCTTATTTTTTTTGTTGGATGGTACCAGTGTAGGGCAAGAATTCAGGGATTGGTTAAACCAGTGTCTTCTGTGCCATGAGCAGGACAGAAGAGACTGCAGAGCAGCAGCAGTGGAACAACCTGCCCCAGACAGTTTTCTCCTGACATCTCTAGCTAGGAGCCAGCTCAGATCCCACATGTGAGGCTGGAGACACTTACTGAGGTCAGACATGCACTTATGTGCTTTGTGTTGGACCTTTGAATGTTGTGGATCTCTCCAGGACTGTTTACTGGCTCCTGGCATTCATAACTGCCTTTCTTCTCAAAGAGGCCTTTGCTGCTTCCCTGCAACCCCACATACTCTGTACTGAGATCTCCGAGTCGTCGTGTGCTTCAGTATTTGTGTGTGGGGAAACCTCCAGACCTGAGTTTGGGGAGGCTTTGGAGCATTCACATGCTGCCTGCTGTGAAGTGTTTGCTGCCTGGAATGCCTGTTTTGGGAATGGCTCTGCCTGCTCTCTATGCTGTTGTTCCAAAGCCTTGGACTAACTCTTGGCGCTTGTTCTTGGTCCTTTGTTTTTCTGGAGCTGGGGTGGATGGACAAGCAGCACAGCACAATGATGATGCAATGAGTTGTGTGTCATCACCTATAACTGGTGCAGCCACAGGTCCAAGGGTAGCTGGAAAGAGCTGAAGGCAGCAATGGGGGTTTCTTAACTCTAAAAGATGCTTTGAGATCTTTGGGCAAAATCTAACCCCAGTGTCCTGCTGCTAATGATACAGAGGCACCCGGTGTGTGCCACAGCCACCACAAGTGGCCCATCTGGAAGAACATCCTCATGGATCCTTCTCTTCTGCCTCTGCCTCTGGTCCTGTTCCTGACAGGCTGTGACCTCCTCCATGCACCACGTGGTGTTAAACCCCATCTGGGACAACTCGCCACACTTTTGGTGTTTTTAGGCAATGTTTGTGTCTCAGACACGGACGACTCCAGTGTGGGAGAGGTTTGCTGGGACTACCTGATGCAGCAACAGCAGAAGGTTCCACTTGAGTTGCCTGTTGGAGCTTTTACTGCTCTGATTCTCCTTCTGCACACAGAAGATAAAACCTTCATTTCCTCTTTTGGCCCCAGTATTTTCATTTCCCTTCAATCTGTGGATGACATCCCTTATCAGTTTTGTGGAATTCCTTACTGCTGACTCACATTCATTGCCATTACTGTTTTCTGTTTTCCATGGGGAAGGATTTCCCATTTATTTACTATTTTATGATTTGGTTTTTGCTTGTCCTCCAAGCCAGAGCAGCTTTTAGCCAGCTCAGCCTTCTTGCTTTTCCATGGGATTGTGGTTCCTCTGCATAGGGAGGAAAATGGTCTTGAACAGTTCCCAATTATCATGCACAGATTCCTGCTCAAATTCTTTCTTCCAATTGTTTTGCTTTGTAATTATTTTCAGCTTTGTTAAGCTGGCATTGGAAATCATCAAGTAGATACATTACTCGTTTGGACTTTATTCTATTTGCACATAACAAATGTAATCAAATCAGTCTCTTGTACCTAAGCTGCTCCTATATTTTTACATTCTGTCATCAGTTCCCCTTGATCTGTAAAAATGAGGTCTAATATAGAATTTCTTCTATGTTAGATGTGATTGTTTTTGTGTCTGGATATTTTCAAGTATAATTTTAGGAATTCCAAGCACATTTTTAGTATTTGCAGCACAAGGCTCCAACATATGGCTTTCAAAATGAAATCCCCATAGAAATGCAGCTCTCTTTCTTGAGTGATATAATTATGTTTACAATAGCTCGGTGCTACATGAAAATGATAGTGTTGTTAGTAATATTGAACAGAATTTTGAAGAGTTCAATAAATATTTCTGCTTCTTACAGGGGGAAAAGGGAGATTGCATGATCATGTCCTTTAACAATAAAACATCTTTTATATTGAATGAGTATTGTATAGCAGCTCTTAATTAGAGACAATAAATACCAGCAAGTTACAGCTATGTGAAGAATTTTAGCTTTGTGCCATTATTTTTTAAGGGATAAACAAGGTGGCTCACATAACTACGGATATTTCTGCCTGACATTAATCCTAGACAAAATAATGGAATTGCTGATAGGGCATGTAATTAGTAAAGAATTAAAGGGATTAATGTAAGTAGTGTCAATCAACACGGGCTTATAGAATATGGGTCTTGTCTAATTAGATTTTTTTTTTTTTCAGGAAGATTACAAGTTGTGTTGATAAATGTAATAGTACTGATGTGATCAACTTCTGGAAAGGCCTGAGGACCCTGATCTGATCTCATGGCTGACCCTGCTTTGAGGAGCAGGCTGGGCTTGATGACCTCCCAAGGCCCTTTCCAACCTGGAACACCCCGTGGTCTTGTGCAAGTATTGCCTTTGGCTAGGAATAACCCCTAATAAAGAACTGGGATGATAGAAAACCAATTAGGCATCGCTGCAATGGATAAAAACTGCTGTAGTCTCCAGTTTTAAATGGGAACTCATCAGTGAGTAGACATGCTTCTAATGGAGTCCTGGGGTTATCACAGATCTATCTTAGTGGTGAGGTCAAAAGAGGAAGAGAGGACCGAAATAAAAGACAGCTCACCAGTGGAGAATGACTCAGATCCCGTTAGTAACCTGGATGAAAACAAGCAATGTGTTTTTAGTAAGACCCGTGGAGAGCTGGGCAGAGTCCTGGGAAATGCTGGCACCGAAAAAGATGTGTGGAGCTGTGGGGACCATCAGCCAAGCACAGACCCCCGTGTGGGAGTGTGACAGAGAAGGGAAATGTCACATTTGAGGGGTATAAAAAGAGGAATATTTAAACAGGAAGGAAGGTGTGCTCCTCCTGCAGTTTCCAGTTGTGACTTTGGTAGTTCGAGGAGGATGTTGTCATCGACAATTGGAGAGAACTGAGAAAAAGGAATTGTTAAATGGTTGGAAAGGACATCCACTCACTGGAGAGAGTTTGTATCATCTGACAGAGGAAGGTGATGGGGAGGTTTGATCGCTCTGATGGACAGAAACCTGAACATAATAAAAAGTCTGACTTCAGTCCAGCAATCAAACACAATGAAACCCAGTAGAGAGATACTGAAGGTAGAGGAACTCAGACTAGACATAAACCACATTTCAGCAGTGAGAGCAATTAACCACTCACAACAGCACACTGAGAAATATGAAGCTTTTGGTTTCATTGGAAATTTTTACATGTTTTTCTTTTCCTAAAATATCTGCTCTAGTTTTAGAAGGAATCAGTTCTGGGAAATCTTATGGCTTGGGTTATCCAGGAGGTCAGAAGGGAAAAATCACAGTGGTCTTGTCTGGTTTTGTCATCGATTACTCCAAGAACCTCTGACAAGATATGTGCTCCCAGCTCAGCTGCCTGTGTGTCACACAGCGGGGGTTCACAAAAACCCAGCACTGAATTAGTTTTATTTATTTTTTACCAGCCTAGAAGAGGATTTCAGGAAAAAAACAATGAACCAGGGACTGAATTTTCTGAAAGACTTGTTACTCATTAAAGCATTGAAGGTACAGATTAATTCACTCAGCTTCTTATTGATTCCTTCCCCTACTTGGAGACCAGAGGCACATCTGCTCAGACAAGTGGCTCGTCAGACTCCTCTCGTGGCTGTGTCTCCTGGGATGAGGACATCATTTAGGGGATGTCTCTGGGCTGTTTGTGCAGCCACTTAACTCAGTTTGGAAAGAGGGAAATCAGCACAAATCCCACTGCTGTGGACATTTAAAAATCAAGTTACGTGTCTTAAATGACTTGAGGCTTTGTCCCGCCGTGATCCTGCCCATCACTCCAGGGCACTGGGAGCAGGAGGGACTCCCACAGCACGTCCTACCCTGGAGCTCGTGTCACTCTGTGCAGCACACTGTCACTGTCGCCAGGAGGTGTTGATGCTTTCCACTTCCTAAGGATACACCTCAGACTAAAAGGAATGTTCAGGGGGTGAATTCAGGAGAGACGAATGCCTCCTGAGACATATGCCAGCCTGTCCCCTCATGGCCCAGCAGTACCTTTCCCTTTCCAACCCCATGAGGCTATTCATTCATGTACTAATTCAGCTTTGAAAGTCCTGAAATGGTTTTAAACTCCCTAATATTTTCAAGAATTCACCTAGACACTTTGAAACAGTAGGGAAAAAGAACAGGAGCATGTGAATGAATGTGATTAATGGGTCGTGGTCAGTCCCAGATCCTTCTCTTAAATATAATTACTTCATTACAACACATCCATGTTACAGAACTTCTATAAACAAGCACTGATGTATGTCCACTCGGACTCTTTAAAGTCCAGATCTTGGAGAGGAAAAAAAGAAAGGTGGAATGGAGAAAAATAGCAATTAGAGTTAAATGGCAAAATGGAGAGTTAATGTGTGGTGAGCAAAACTCCTTTGAGTGGAAAATGTTTTTTATGTTAACTTTTGTAAGAAAACAGTTTTCCATACTTGTCAGGCTTGACAGTTAAAGTTAATGGTGTTAAAAAACAGAGTACTGAAAAATGTTCCCTTCGGTGTGAAAGATTTATTCAATGAGAGTTTGCTTGAAAAGTTATTTTGGCTGAAGGTGCCGACTTTTGCCTTATGCTTGGAACAAAGGGCCTTGCTGTGTTACTGGGATGGAGACAGCCCCACATTCATGATTTCCCAATTAAGATGACATGACCTATTTTCTTTTATTGTTGACCTATTGTTGACCCTTTTTTAAAAAGAATGCCACTCTTTAAATGTCTTTCCCCCCCCTCCTTTTCCCTTCTGGAAAAGCCTTATAGAGCAAATACTGATCACTCTCTGCCTGGAGTAAATCTTGGGATGTGCTGGGATGCTCAGAGACAGAATTTGTGAGATAATCTTCACTGAAAGGGGACTGAAAAGTGAGTTGAACTATTTCTACCCATTACATGCTATTTAACAAGGTAGTTACAGCCTGAAATTTCTCGTGTCATATTTGTATGGCCAGAAAAGGCTGCCCAGGGCTCTCCCTGGGCTGTGGTGGTTTGCAAGCGAGTTGAGTGACAGCAGGAGCATGGCTGGGTGCTCTGGGGCTCTTTACTGGCTGAACTTGCTGCCTGAAAACATTCTGGGGAGGGAAAGGGCTTTACACAACTGCCCACCTCACCTACAGGCATGAAACTGCTTGAACTGACAACCTATTTGCTCCTTACTCAACCCAGTACTTTAAAAAAACTGATGCCTCTGACCCACAGGGGGTAGAAGGAGAGGGCAGTTTCCCTCTTAACATCAAAGAGTTTTGTCTCTTGAAGCATTTACTGGATTTTCATCTCCTTATGACAGTGACAAAGTAGGTATCACTTCCCTCTCTGGTTTCCTGCATCAGGCTGTGGGGCCATACGTGGGTTTTTGTTCTGACTGTGGCCCATGTTCTTCTAAAGCAAAGGCTCGTGAATGGACTCTTGAAATCTGCCTGCCTTTTTCAGTCTCTTTTTCAGCTTCCTAATTTAGTTCTACTTTTTAGGATCTGGACCTCTCAAAATGTCTGAATTCTACCCATCAAAAATCCCTGTAAAGATGGATTGGCAGAGCTCCACTGGCCTCCATGAAAAGCTGGTTGGCACCATTTGGGAATCTATTCTGGTGCTTAGAATAAAATCATCAAGACTTAGTCCAGAGAGGCAGAGATTAAAGTCAATAGTGTTAAAGCTCTGCTTTGTAGCCCACTCATGTCCGAAATTGCATTTTCCTGAGCTCATATTTGCAAGACTGCATTGCATGGCTCTTTCAGAAGAGAGCCAAAAACATCCTGAGCCTTCCATGCTCCCCAAGCACTCCTATGCATAGGTGAAGTGTTTAATACACAATTTTGGAACTGCTGCTCCTTCCAGCCCTCCCATTTGCTTTATCCTGTTTGGATCCTGAAGAGTCCAGATGCAAAGAGAAAGCTTATTGTGGAGTCCTCACTAAACATCTGAGAGTGCAACCTGTGCTTGGTTTAAAGGTTTCCTAGTGATGTTTTCCCTCCTTCAGTAAATCAAACCCTGAGTGATACCTTCATGACCCTGGTGATGTGGGGGCTGAGGGAAAGGACCATCTCCAGCTTTTGGACCTGTGGAGTTTCACTGTGGGTGTTTTCCTCCGTTGTGAGAGGTTTGTAAGGCAGAGTTGGAGCCTCTCACCCTCCTCCAGCTACATCTCTTTGGACACACTGCAATGATGTTGCTCAGATGGATTCTGGGATCAGCATCAGTGCTGCAGCAGATTAGACCTAGGGAAGAATGTTGATTATGTCCCCCTTCACATCTATCCAAGAGAGGCTTTGTTAATGTTACAACTGAGTCAGATTTCCTTGACCTTGGAGATGGATGTGTTTATCCTGGAGAAAATTCCACATTCCTCACTTTGTGAGTTCTGAGAACCCGTATTTACCAGTGTGAGGGGCTGGGGAGAGCAAGGAGGTGGCAAGATCCACATGGATAAAGCCATTAAATTCCTACTTTGACATATGTTTCTGGAAGAGTGGTGGAAGATTTTCAGACAAGGATTTGAACAAAACCTTCACCACGTGGTTCTCAGAATGGTTCCTAAATCCAGCTTTAGGTCATGTATAAAAAAAAGCCTGATTTCTACTGGCACTGAAGAACTGCATCTTTGGATTGCAAGTGCTGCTGGTGCAGACAGCCTGAACGCCCAGAGATGGAGTCAGAGCCCAGCTTTGTGCTCTTGCAATTCAAACCCAGCCCCAGACGACTGTTTACTACAAACTACTTTGCTCATGGGTGTTTTCAGAGGGATGAAATCTTTCTATGAAGATTGATTTCAAGTCACCCTCCTACTCATCCTCTGTGCCAGTAGCCCTTAGGACAAATAAAACTAACCCTGAAATGAACTGACTTCCTTGTCCATACAGAGCCTTCTGTTTAGTTCTATTTATGAGTATGGATTTGGACTGATCATTGTTGTGCCTGACTGGGTTCAGAGCCATCTGCCTTGTGTTAGGATTCCATGTGCTGCCTCTTCAGCCAGACTTTCGATGGTCATTCTGGCAGGAGAAGGCCAGGTTCTCAGTTACATGGTAGTAACAAATGGATTTTTAAATGGAAGGAAATGATATTGTTATCTATTTGGAAGCAATGCTGCAGTACTCTGTGTGGAAAGCAAAAAGGTGCCCAATGTGTTTAGCTTCATTATTATTATAACCCGTCATCTTCTGTTGAAAGTAGAGGTGGCCTTCAAAAGAGTCCAAGCTGCAGGGAATTTAACTTTTTTTTTCCCCCAGAAATAAGTTTGCTTTTAATGACATTTTCATCTATAAAAGCTAAAAATAACATGCCTCATTAAGTTCAAAGCACTCTGGGACACAGTTTGCTCTTTCTGGCTGAAAAGTTGAAATTTTCCCCAGAGAGGATCACGTTTTCTGTTGGGTTTGGTGTTTTGTCTGCCTGCCTGCTGCAGTTTTGCATGGCTGTGGAAAATGGAGGGGGCCTGTGAAGCCCCATTCACACATGTGGGACTTTGGAGGGGCTGATGTCTAATTCCTGAATAGAGAGAAGTTGTTGCTGTCTCCTTTTGCCAGGAGGAGAGCGAATGATGCCAATACAGCTGACATGAGTATTCAAGCCAGTCCTGCTGGTGTGTGCATGTTCTTTTCAAACCTTTGGTTTCATCTGAAGATGTTTCTAGTTCAGTTCACCAGGCCTTGTATAGCTAAAGGCAGGGAGAATCCCCTTGGAATGGCTGAAACTACAACCATTTCAAATGTCTGTAGCACTTCAATTACAGTGCTGCCATTTGGTCCTTGGTACAGGCAAGAAGTGTCATTTCCTCTCTATGTGATCTCATCTAGATTGTTGCTAGAAGGGAGGAAAAGAGATACAGTGCAGCTCAAGAAGTTACAGCTTAGTAAATGCCATTGCTTAATAAATGGTGTGGGATGTGCGTGGTGCAAGGAAGTCAGGATGTGAGCACAAGGCTGGGCTGGAAACAGCCCAGGAGTGATGTGGGAGATGGAGGATGTTCAAGTGCTGGGCAGGAGGTTGAGTGGAAATCTGGAGGCTTGGGGGAAAGATGATTAATGGAGCCTGTGTGGTTCCCACTGAGAGCAGCACAGGCTGAGCTGAGCTGCACAAAGGGCTCAGGTTGCAGAGCAGGAGAGTGGTGGGGACTCTGTGAGTGTGGAGGTGAGAGGAGGTGAGTTTTTGTGTTCACAAGGGATGAGAAGGTCAATAACAGGGAAAGGACTGGACCACACTGACCTGCTGCCACCTCCTACCTTGGAAAGGCTGAAAGCTTGGAAAAAGCCATGACATCTGGGAATGAAATCTTGAGAAACACTGGTATTAAGTTCTGCTCTGGGATGACCTGTGTAATGTTTCCAAGCAGGAGAGACCCACTGTGCTTCATACTGTACATGCAGGTAGTAGAGAGACATCACCTCTCCTGAAAAGCGGACAGGTTAAATACCCCTTAAATCATCACAGAGTCACAAAATGGTTTGGGTTGGAGGCACCTTTAAAGATCATCCTGTTCAACCCCTTACCACTAGACTGGGCTGCTCAAGACCCCATCCAGCCTGCCCTTTACCACTCCATAATGCTCCAGAATTCATTGAGTAGATGTTTTGGGGTGGCTGCAGCCAGGCCAGTGTGTGCAACCCTTGGGGTCCCAGCTCAGCTCTGGGAGCTGATGTGTTTTGTGCTGAGCTGTGACTGTGGCACTGCACAGGTTGGTATGTCCGTAGTAGCACTGACACAGATCTTCCAGACAACCTTCAGTTTAAATCCTCACCTTAGTGAGCTTTGTCACATACACCAGGGCTCAGGTTGAACCAGATCAGTTTCTCTCTCTCATTCACTGAGATGCATTTGAATTGTCTTCATTTTCTAGTCTCTCACTGGTTGTTTTAAGACAGTCACAGATGTAATTCAGTGCAGGTTACCTGTCTTATGAAGAGCAGTAAAAGGAGCTGGGATATTAAATACAGGGGAAATCTCAGCCCTTCCCTTTTTATTGCAATAACTGGATGTGTTTTTAGAATGTTAAGCTGTATTTTACGTAATTTCAAGTCAAATAATAATCATAATGGGGTGATTTTGGTATTGATGAACTCTTCACTGTTTTCTCCATTCCCCTGGTGAGTTCCTGCCCCAATGAGAAGTAGAGTCTTTCTCAGTGTTGCTCCACAGCAGTGGGTTTTTCACAAGCTGGTCTGTTTTAGGCTGCACATGGTGATTAGACAGAGAAAAATATAAAAATCAGCATCAGGAGTGATTTGTGAGGGGTACCCACAATGTAACAGTTAGTTGGTGATGGCACTGCAGGACATCTTTGCCTCCATAATAAGGCACTTGTTTGCCCAGGAGTCCTGTGCCCCTTTCCTGAGTTTCTGAAGGATTGTGTAGGGGTTTGAAATGTTTTTGCAGCTGATCCATCTGAAATCCCATCAGGTTAAAGGAAAAGGAAAGCCACGTTTGTTGGATTATGGTTTCCAGATCCTTCAAATTCTGGAGCGAGCAGGGAGGGGATTGGAGAGGGAATCACGACTGGAGCAATTAATCTCATTGTAGCTCGGACAACCCTCGTCACAGGCTGACAGTGATTTATGGACAAGGGTTTAGTAGTACAATACTCTGTCTTGTGCAGGAGCAAAGCTGGACCTGCCCCAATGTAAGCTGGTGTCATTCCATGGGAGCTGATGCTCTGCCAGCCTTTCTGAGGGCGGTTTGTTGCCTCCCATCACTGGGAGACGAGGGTAACGATGCTGCCCCTCTGTCCTGCTGCAGTGGGGATGTTTAATTCGAGGTGTGCAGCAAAATCTAGAGCTGTTCTCGCCATTGCCTACCTGTGAGGAAGTGGCTGTGCTGAAACTGGGGACGTTCCTCCAGTGAGTTCATGGTTCAGCTGTGGATTAACATGCAGAGCCGTACAAAGCCGTGACTGTTCATGGAGACACAGGGTCCTTCCCACCCCACTCTGCCTGGCACTGGATGACTTCCACAGCCTTTTGCCAGATGGAAGGAGCTGAGGAAGGAAATCCCCCCCCCCCCCTTTTCAGACTGCTTCCTCCCACCTGCACAGGCACTTTTGCCACAGCTCAGCTCTGTAAATCAAAATATTTGCTGTACGCTTGGCCCATAACTCATGTTATCTTCAGCCAACAGGCTGCTGGTGAGCCAAGCACGAGGCTGTAGGACCTTGGAAGTGGTGTTGGTGCCCATCAGTACCATACTGGATGGTCTTAAAGGTCTTTTTTAACCTGAATAATGCTATGGTTCTGTAGAGAGGAGCTGCCAGAAATCCCCAAACCACCCAGTGGACACCAGGTCTCTGACTTTGTAGTGCCAGGAAAGGGGTTGATTAAGTAAGTGAGGCCTCTTTTACATGTAATTTGCATGCATGCAGTCATTTCAGAAGTTTGTTTGAAAAGGAAAAGATTCAAATCTCCTTTTTCACCCCATTCAGAGTGAATACTGCTCAGCTGTTCAGTTTGAACAGGAACATGTTAATGGTGCTGAGGGTGAAACTGAGGAATAGGGCTGGGTCTCCTTCTCCATCCACCTCTAAATTCAGGTGCTTTAAAGCTTTCACCAGTTCAGACCATCACAGCTGCTGGTGGGACACTGCCTGGTCTAATTTCACCTTTCTCAGCGATTTTGAAACTCAAGATTGCTGAAGTTTTCTGCTGAAATGCAACCAGTGTCTTTGCCTGTAATCTCTTTCATTCCCTGAAGCTGCCCTTGTCTCCATCTTTCATCCAAATCCAGACAGAGGCTTCCACAAGGTCTTAAGCAGCCTTAGAACATTTCCCCAGATGATTTTCATTTCCTCCTGCCCTGCCCTTCTCCAATGCAGCTTGGAGCTGAGGTTTCCAAACACCCCGAGGAAAGGCTATTCTTGTGGTTTTCCTACAAGCTTCAGGGAAAGTCATACAGAACATTTCTCGAGGGCCCAGATTTGGGGGATTTTCAGCTTTGTTTTGCAGATCTTGCAGCTTTGCACGAGTTATCAAAATGTAGATGCTGAATTGAACTTCTTGAAGATTTCCTATCACTAATAACATATTTAGGCATCAAACTCGGGGCTAATAGTTTTTCTTTTTTTGGGTCAAAACCCTCTTGTCTCAGCTTTGGTGCAGGGCAATATCCAGTTGAAGCCAAAGGACAGATGTCATTCAGAGGAGAAAAGTCAGTCCTGGCCACACTCAGAAGTCCTCACCACAGCTAAGCCTGTTGTAACTTTCCTGCCAAAACTTTTCTTTCATTAAAATAAAATAAAATAAATAAATAAAAAAGAAGTATTTTAATTAAATACAAATTTCTGTGGAATATATCTGCTGCTTTCTAAAAGCATCCACGTTTTATCGGTAACTCAGAGCCAGAATATCGTGGCTCAACAGAACTATTTACATTTGAAAGCTTTTCAGTTGAAAATGTGTATGTTTTGGAATTGAAAATCTTTTTTTATGGCTTTCATTTTTATGGGAACACTGGAAAATTTCTGCTTTGGGGAAGGACTACTCTGACTCTAGTAAGATTTTTATTCTCAGAACCAAGCGCTGTTTTCTCAAAGACATTTCTACATGTATTTTCTCATATCTTTTTCTTCTCTCTTGCCCCTCAGACCATTTCCTTCGACTTGCTTAACTCTCCTTGAAAACTGATAGAAGAAATAGGGCTTTGTGTTTACTGGCTCCTTATTTTGGGCAGCTAAAACACCATCCTGGAGAGGTCTCTGGCCTGACTGCAGCCACAAAAAAAAATGCAGATTTTGCAGGGGAAGCTCTTTGAAGGGTTATTTTCAGGCCTGAGATGTGCACCAGCACTTTATCCACCAGTGCCTGGCCCTCTGCTGAATGATCAGGTGCCACGAACAGGGCAAGCCCCACGATTTTAATCTAAACAGGCATGATGAGATGAGAGGCCAAACTGTGAGTGGATTTAATCATCTGACAAGTGCAATGATTAACCTTAAATATTTTCTAGTGAGTCCCAGAGTGGAATTTCTGCATAGAAATAAGGCCATCAGCCACGGGCATTTATTTGCTGGCAGCAGCGATGTGCTCAGCCAGTGGGGAAGTTCTGGTTGTGTGCAAAGCTGTGAGCGGTGACAGACAATGAGTTGTTAAATAACTGCAGAACTCATCAGGCACGGAAGGTGCTTCCAGCCTGGAGTGTGGCTCTCCCTTCCCTGGAGAGCCACAGTGAGCTGGGGACACGTGGGCTCAGCAGAAAGGCTGTGATTTTGTGTTGCCAAGTGCTGCTGCCTTTGCTCTCTGTAGGCTGGGGAGCTTTCCCTGCTGCTCCTGCTCCGTTCCCTTTAGGGTGCTGCTTAGGGGGGCTTTTCTTCGGGAAGAAACTTGGACGGGCATCTCATGCATGGAAGAAATGCTGAGGGGGAGGTGGCAGAACTGGACCATGTGCCTGTTGGGAGACCATCTCATCCTGGAGTTGGCCTCTTGTGTTTCTCACACAGCAGTTTGGCTTCCAACCCAGATTCACGGTCAGAGTAGAGAGTGAAACTAAATTTCCAGTAGCCTCACACAATCTCATCTTCCTGCCTGACCTTGGACAAAGCAGGAGCATGTCCAGGGAAGGGAATGGAGCTGGGGAAAGGTCTGTAGCTGGGGTGGCTCAGCCTGGAGAAAAGGAGGCCTGTCAGGGGAGACCTTCTCACTCTCTGCATCTCCCTGACAGGAGAGGGGAGCCGGGGTGGGGTTGGGCTCTGCTCCCAGGAATAGGAGGGAGAGGGAACAGCCTCAAGTTGCACCAGGATGGGTTTAGATTACATATTATGAAAAATTTCTTCACTGATAGGGTGGTCAAGCACTGGAACAGGCTGCCCAGGGCAGTGGTGGAATCATCATCCTTGGACTTGTCCAAAAAATGTGTAGATGTGGTGCTTAAAGACAGGGTTTAGTGGTGGACAGAGCAGTGATGGGTTCTTGGTTGAACTTGATGACTTTTGAGGTGTTTTCCAACCTTGATGAACTTATGGTTATAAAGTGGTAGTTCTCTGGTTGTGCTTAAAGGTGAATCTGGATCAGACCCACTCCTTTCTGAATGGACTCGATGATCTTGGAGGTGTTTTTCACCCATTAAGGTGTGATTCTATGAATGGCTCTGCAGTGTGAGCAGGGAGACAAGAACTCTCCTGGCTCTGCTGCATGTCAGCACCCATTGTCTGTCCGTGGAGAGCCAGCAGCCCCTGAAGGAGAACTTGGTATAGTTGGACTGCTCTGCATGGAAAAAGACTTGGTCTGAGGAACTTTCTGTGGAGTTTGTGAGTGACGCTTCCTGGCTTGGATCTCTTTGCCATTGTAGGGTTCCAGTTGTATGCCCTAAGTCTGCTGCAAGTGGAGAGACATGGCCTTAAATTTCTACCAAACAAGCTCTTTTGATGTCTTTGACAATGCAGATCTTGCTCCCCTTGTGTAGCAGGGAATCCAGCAGTGATCCCAGTAAAAGAGGGGTGCCTGTGGGAGTTGGCTGTGGGAGCAGGGGACAGGCTCCCAGGATGTGCTAAACTTTTAGGGTCACATAGGCAGCAACTGGCATCAGATGTGGCAGGAAAAACAGTATGGGATAAAATGTTGAGGTGGCCTGGCCATTTCCTTACCTCTGAATGGTGGTTGTTTTGAGTTTAATAAGTGCATTCTAATAGACATTTTATGTGAAGGAAACATATCTTTTGTTTATGCATCTCAGAGCTAAAATTCAGTGTGGGAAAGGTATTGCTTCTCTCAACCTCTGGATGTTTGACTCTTTGATAAAAACGTTTGGAATTAAAAGTTCACAACATTTTATATTTAACAGCAGGACATTTCCCTTTTTGCTGTGCTACACTGGTGAATTGTCACATCACATCCCAGAGTGCAGCAACAACGAGATCAGAAAGTGCAAGCCTGGCTTGAACCAAAAGCCACCCTTCTCCACAGGCTTTCAGGTAGTTTCCTTTGCATGGATGCAGCAAACAATAACACAAATGCAGAAGGAAGAGAAGACAGAATAGACGGAGGACATTGGAACTGGCAGTGGTGCTGGGCACGGAGCCCTTGCAGAGCTGTCCCTGGAGTGCTCACAAACACCCATCAAGCAATGCTGGGGCTCAGCGTTCAGCAGACAATGTGGGGAAAGCTTGACAAACGTGATTTGTTAGAGCAGACACTGCAGAAAGTCAGGGCCATGAAAAATATAAGCCTAATACCGATTATTTATGGTGTGCTGGGATTTCCTGATGGGGTATTTCGGGAGTGCTGTGTGAGCTGGCTTGGGTAAAGACCTTTCTGAAGCAGTGTCAATGAGCTCCTCTGAATCCTGAGAAGGATGGAAAAATCTGAAGTCACTGATGCTGCCTTTGAAATTGGGCTTGCATCCACTGGATTTGGGATGGTATTCCAGCCTGGGTCAGGTGAAAGACAGGTTACCAGTGCAAGTGCTTGTTGAGCCACAGGGCAGTGGGGCAGCAGGTTGAAAATGGGTTTATTTAAAAGATAAAACATACTGTACAAATCCTACATGCTCCCAAACCTGTGGTGTCTGTATTGACTGTGGAAACCTGGTTGCAGCCATCTTGTATTAATTTAATCAAATGCCTCTGCTCATTGCTGGACTTTCACACCCCCCCACACCTTTAAGGAAAAATGCAGTGTGATGCCCTGGATTCCTCCTGCTTGATAGTATCAGGCAGCCTTCCCACCATCTCCCTGAGAAGCAACACTCGCTGCCTCTCCATGACAGGAGAAAAGTATGTTTTAAAGAGCAATATTAATAATAATGGCAACATTAAAGTGTGGGGAAGGATTACAAAGGTAATTCCAAGATCCTTCTCAGTAATGCAGGCCATTAACAAAAGATAATCACCTTTAAGTCAGTCACCTTTAGCCCTGGAGTAAAATGGAGGCACAATTATTCAATGCAATACAAAAGTAATTTAAATAGAGATGGATGAAGCGTCGGCTCTCTCAGTTCTTGCTTGGGAAACCAGCCAGGGCCAAGTCCTAAAGGGAGGAAAATACAATAAAAAAAGGGCAGCAATAAGTAAGTAATTCCTGGTGTCCTCCTCTCTGTTTTTCCACTGGAGCTGAAGTTGTTCACCCTTTGGAGCTCAAAAAGGGAAAGGGGAAAAATTGGAGAACTGTGTTGAAAAGCAATTCTTCATGTTCCTTTTATGAGTAGCACTTGGAGGCTCTTTTAGTCCAGACTGCCATAAAATGTCTGCATCCATTCCCTGTGTCAGAGCACAGGGTTTTGTCATCAGAAATCACACAGCCATGTGGCATCATCATTTCTGTCACGGCGGGTCTGTGGCTGAGGAGCAGCCTGAGGAACGAGGTGGGATGAGCTTCCCATGGAAGTACCATGTCTACTGAAAGAGAGCAATTGTTACCAGCAGCCCAAAAGGATGTGGCCACAGTGTTCGTTTCTGTGCTCAGGAAACCTTTCTGTGCTGGAAACAGTAGTCTTTCTTTGCAGTAACAGCTGTGTGATCCCTTCCATCATGTCCATATCCTGCCTTCTTCCCAGGAAGTGGCCTGTGGTTGCTGGAGTGCAAGGGCTTGGCAGGTTTTGTGGGGCTGCTTCTCAGTGTCACCTTGCTGGTTTTGTTGTTTAAAAGGGTTATTGAAGTTCTATGCTGGGGAGGAGAAATGTGTGGACTCTGGAAACAGTCATGAGATTGCTAAAGTGACTTTGAAAGGTCTTTCAAGCTGCAAAGATGAGCAGTTGGGGCCCTTGGAAATGCCCAAGGCAGGGTTGTAGCCACATGCAAGTCCTCTGGCCAAGCTGGCACTGACTCACCATCTGAGGTTGCATTCAAGCAATCAAAATTCCCACTCTTAACATTCCCAGTGATTTTCCTTCCCACAGAGAGAAGCACTGGAGCTGAGCATCCAAACCCATGCCTTGTCTTTGTGCTGCCTCCATGAGCAGCAGCAGGAGGATGACAGGCAGCAGCAAGGTGAGGGAAGGCTCATGAGCCCGGCCGCACGTGGCTCAGCCCGACCCTTGCTCTGGGGCAGCCGAGGACATCAGGGAGAGATTAGCAGGTATGAGAAATTACAAACAGAATAAACTTCTTGGAAACAAAACTGAGAGTTGCTGTGAGAGGCATTGTGAGTGGCTGCTAATCCAGTGACCAGAGGGAGGGGAAGCTCCAGTCCAGCCCAGTAGAGAGGGGGATAAATTCCGTGTTTCTGTTTTATGTCCTGTCTGTGCAAGTGAGGGGCCTCGTGTGCTCATTCCTGCACCATTCCTGAGTGGCTCTGTCTGGACTGCTGCCTGCTTTGGCTTTACAAACATCGTGGTAGGAGCTCAGTGTGTGATTATTCTAAGAGATATTATCGCAGCATGAGCTCACCTTACTCCTTCTCCACTGCCCAGCTCATGTGCAGGCTCCTTACCAAAGGCTCCTGAGCTGGTGGCCTGCCTGGTCAGACCTGTGTGATGGGGCAGCTCCAAAAGCCTGGTTTGTGGTGTTGCTGCTGGGTGAAATCCTCTGTGTCCCGGAGTATGGGCTTGTATGAGAGCAGTGCTGCCAAGGGATCCTTTGGAGGAGTTTGCAGGACATGGAAGAGCCTGGGAAGGTCCACCAAGGGAGCCCTTGTGTTGCAGTGTCTGAGCACAGCCAGGCGACTGCCAGGATCAGTGTGGAGCTAGCACAGAAAACACCTTGTCCTGCACTGCCAAGTGGAGTGTGGGAGGGGACAGGGATTTGGGATCAGCTTTTGCAACTGGAGAACTTTGATGGCAGAGCTATCAGTGTGGGTTTTGTCTATGTGTTTGGGTGACACACAGCGTTTTGGGAGGCTGGTGATGGGTAAGTCTGTGAGCAGAGGGAGGGATGGGATCAATTCCTACCTGTTGCACAGCTCAGTGAGCCAGAGGAGGGCTGCACTGTGCCAGGATTCCAGCACTGTCTGGAAATTCTCTGTAGGTCCATCAGCACCTGAACCATCTGGGAGTCAGAACCCTGGGCTTCCAACCAGTGGCAAACATATAGGACCCAACCCAGGATGACAATAACCACAGCAGAAACCTTTCCATCACATACCAGGTCAAGCTTGGTTTAAGCATTTCAACTCAGAATTTCTCTCCAGGGTTTTTGGGTGGTGGTGCTTTCTCGGGACCCTTCATCCCATAAAACCTTGCTTATGCACCTGATCTTCGTCTAGCCCCTTCTCCAGGCTCAAGTTCAAGACCCTGGTGGAGAATATCTCAAAAAAGCAGACAAATGAGCTGTGTGAAAACTGGGGTATATTGATAGTGCATTTATTGTGCTCTGATGTTAACCCTTGGTGTGCTGTACTGGGGGAAAACTCTGAGCTGAACACTCCATGTGCTGTGGGGGTCTCTGAGTGCCCTCAGCACTGGTGAGGTGGGTACTGTGACTGTTCTGGCCCACGTGGGCTCATGGAGATGTGGTTTGCTGCCTTCTTGCTGCAGCACCGTGTTGTAGTAGCCTCGTGTGATGGATGGCATTGAGTTTGCATTGAGTATTGTGTAGGAGGCACTTGTTCCTGGAGGGCATGAAAACTGGATCAAACCCCAGGTGGTTGTTTTCATCTCTCCCTGTTGTGTGAAAATGAGGGGCACAGAGGTCTGGGCAGAACACTGTGGGTGCTTAGAGGCTGTGTAGGCACCACCTCCCTGTTGAGAGCAGTGTGGGCTTGAGGGAAGAAGAAAAAGAAGCTGCTGAATATCAGATCATTCTTGTGTTTTGTTCATCTGAAGCCCTAAGCAATTTGTGAGTTCGCTTTCAATATCTGTCTATTAAAGCAGACCTTTTTTCCATAGAAATTGCTCTCAGGTTCTTGATCAGCTTGAATAAGCACAATGCCTTCCCTTGTCACAGGGGCCCACTTCAGCTGTAAATCTGATGCTGAGAAATTAGATTTCTCTGCTGCTCCTGAGCTGTCACCACAAGAGTCAGACGACAGAGATTGTGTGGGGGGAGCTGAGTGTGGCATCGCTGGTTCGTGTCTGCCCGAGCAGGCGCCGGGCAGGGCTTCCTTGGCTCACCAGAAAGGCAGGTTTGCCCTTCACATTCTCGTTTGATTTGTGGTGGATGAGCTGAAAGAGCTCTGGACTGAACCTCGAGTCATTTCACTGCTGCATCTGGCTAAGCCAAATGAGATAAGGCCCTCAGCTAGCGTTGCCCATGTTTTAGTGGAGGAAAAACTTCTTTCCTCTATCAAAACTCCTGGCAGAGGTGGGGTGGTGTCTCCTCTGTGCAAGGTGGTGACGTGTTGGTGATAACATGTCCCAGTCACTGACTGACCCTTCGTGTCTGGGGCCAGAACTGTTTTTAAACTATTGAGGGATGGCTCAGAGCCTCCGCTGCTCACTGTGACAGGTTGAGCACCACCAACTGCTGGTGGCCAAGATACCATGAAACAGGCCTTCAACTCCAGAGACAGCTGAGAAGAAAAAGTTGTTTTAAAAAATAAAAACATTATTACTGAACTCTTTGTTCCTCTTCTGACGGCCTTTACTATTCATGTTTTCGAGCTTTTCTCTGCAGCCATAAAATTTAGAAGAGCATTTAAAAAAAAAAAAAAAGAAATTTAAAGCTGAGATTTTCTTAAAATCACATGTTTCCAGACACAGGGGACTTGAGAGTAAAGCTCCAGATATAATCCTGAGATTTGGCAGCGCTCTTTGTGTCATATTAAGTGATGGTCTACAGCACTCGTTAATTGCTGCAGGCTGAAAAACGATTCTGGCTCCCGACAGAGTCTTCTGCTCATTCTCAGCACAGAAGTTTCTCCAGTTCTTCTGGGTAAGAGGGAAATATCTCTTTCTAAAGGGCATAGGTACAAAATTAGGCAGCAATATTACCTGTATGCAGCTTGAACAGTATTTGTAACTGTTTTATTCAAAACAGAAATTGAGTATAGGCAACTAGAATGATCTACAAATGTGGTTCTGAATAATCATACAGATTGTTTTGTCTTTGCAAACGTCCAAAATCTGTTGAAGACCAGCAGAAGAGAGCGGGCTGCTGGTTAAAACAGACCACAGTCAGTGATCTGGATTTGATGGACACATCCAGGATGAATCCACATTTCTCCTCTGTGAACTGGGCTTTGTGCAGGTGCCCAGGAGAGGTTACCTGGCAGGTACAGCACCAATCTGACAGTACTCTTTTCAATGTTCCTTAAAATGGGTCTATTTTTGAAGCCAGGATCAGGCACTCCTCTGCAGTGCTGCTCCTGCCTGCACCCTCTGAGTTAGGCACAAAAGGTTTTGGGGCAGCAAATCCTGTCCCAGATCTGGCAGAGGAGGGACCCTACTCCAAGCCAAAGCAAGGTTAGTGATTGGGCTGGGCTCCTCCAGTCTCTGTTAGGATGGATTTATGGCAGCTGAACATGTCCTTGGCCACAGTGGAGCCAACATACAGGTGCCACTGCAGAGCCTGTCCTGTGGTCCCCACAGGTGTGCTGGGAGAGGCAGGACCTCCTGCACAGGAAAGGTGTTTTGCTGCAGAGCTGTCAAACACCATCCTTAGGATGCAGGAGAGGGAAGCTGGCCGTTTGTCCTCTCCAGCCAGCCAGCTCCCAGCCAAATCCCCATTATTTTTACAAGCGTCCTCCACCTGCTCCTGGGCCAGACTGTGCCATTGCCAAGGCTCTGCTCTGCCTGTCTGTCATCACTGACAATTCTGCCTGTCTAGAGATGCTGCCTTTTGCTTTTTGGCACCGTGCAGGTGACCAGGGAGCTCAGAGCAAGGGCAGGGAGCCTTGTCACAGTGCTGGCCCCAGGGCTGATGCCATGGGGAACTCAACTCTCCTATCCCATGGAGCTTTTCACAGTGGAAAAGCAGCAGCAATTTGCTGTGGCAGGGAGGACTGGGGGAAAAAGGCAGTTTATCTCTGATGGGGTTGGAAAGGAAAGCCTGTTGTCCTGTTCCCCTTTTCCCATCCCTGCCCTCGCTCCAGTGCCCACATCCCCGTGTCTGGCAGTGCTGGCTTTGTCCCCGTGCGAGCGCTGACACGTTCCAGCAAACTGCCACACAAACACAAACATCAAAGGGCTGGCATGTGTGTTTTCTGAAGCAGCTTTCTAGGTTTTACTGGGCAATAAAATACAGCGACGAGGATATAAAAACAAAGCTGTGATGGACTTAGCAGAGAGCCAAAGCAAGCGAGGAGAGAAATGATGAAAATGAGAAAAAGGGTTATGAGCAAGGAATGATGTATCAGCTCCATGTCAGGAGGAACAGATTTTGGAATAACTGTGAAGAGCATAAAACTGGTTTAGTCATTAAGGAGAAAAAAAAAATAAAATAGAAAAAGAAAGAAAAAGAGAAAAGGAGAAAAAAAGCCTGATAAAAATGAATAAAGGAGGGAACTTCAAAGCATAAATTTCTCGACTGGGTGACACTGATGTTTTGAACAGTTGTTCTGTGTGAGATAGCAGCAGTGATTTTAATGAACTTTAAAGAGCAGTATAAATAGGAGCAAACAAAGGAAGACGATCGCATTAGCTCAGAGCGAGGCACGGAGCTAATTGCCTGAACAGGATTTAAATGGCAGGTTATTATTTTTTTATTTATGTGCATAAACCTATTTTTCTATTTGGGCTTAAGAAAAGAGAATGAAATAAACTCCAGCATCTCAATTTGGATTTTCCAAGGGAATCAAATGCACACTTGATTTCCATGGAGAACGTGAGCTGCCGAGGCAAAGGGCAGTGAAATGGTGTAGCAGAGAAAGCGGGAGCCTTTTGTTGGCCTGGGAGGGGGCTGGGTGGGTAGAAGAATTCATTTTAGTTTGATGCACAAACTCTCTCTGATGTTTCAAATGGATTTCACAGTGCAGCTTCATGGGGGACTCAGAGGATCAGAACCATCAGAAATGGGGAAGAAACAGGTCACCTTGTTCTTCGAGTGGGTCCCCTTATTCTCATCCTAGGCTGGAGATTTTCTTAGGCTTTGGATTTTCAGCTTAGAGCGTTGTTTGTACTCAGGCTGCTTCTTGCTTTCACACATCCTGTAGCTGAGGGCTTGATGTCCCCACTGCTGGTGGCAGCAGAAGTGCAGAAGTGGCTGCTGGGGGAGGCAAGGGTGGTCCATGTATGGCATTCTGGGCTTGGCTACTGTGGGGTATCACTGATGCCTGCTTTCCTGGATTTATATACTCAATAAAACCTATTTTTATTGATAAAACATATCTTACTAATATTTTACTGATGATTAAAGAGAAATTTCCCCCCAGATCTGCTGTGAGTGAGCAAAGAACTCAGTGAAGGAAACTCTGTGTGAAGTTAATTAGAAAGAAAGTCAGCTAATGTCTGAAAGTTGGAAAATCACCCACCAGGTTCCCTTTTGGGTCTGAAATTTCACAATATCTAATCTCTCTTACCTGCCGTGCATTTGGTGGACTAAGAGCCACCACTGTGGAGCCAGGCAAAGGGAGCCAGCCCTGCATGTTTGCAGGGTTGAAAGCATCCTGGGCTATGTAATAAGTGGGTTGTCTTGTTAGAGAAATTTGTGGTCCTTCAAGAACTGCTAAGGAAGTTAATTAAAAATTGCAATCTCTAATTGGGTACATGACTGGAAAGCCAACGTCCTGTGTACCTGAGGTGTAGAGCAGTGCAAATTCAGATTGCAATCACTGCTTTCTAATTCCCATCCTGACTTGTCCTGTGAAGATCTCAAAATCTGACCCACTTCAAGCATTAACAAACTTTATCAGCTCTCCCCAAAGCCCACCACCACTCTGCTGCCTGTGAAATAAGGTTCTTCGCCCTGGGGAAGGAGTTCCCCCCCCCCCCGCCACAGCCCCTGCTCTCCCTGTCACCTCTTGGTCTGCCTTTTTCTGTGCCATTCCTCCCTGGAAGAGGCAGTTGCTGTGCAGCACATTTCTGTGCTGACCACCCATGAGCCTTGGATATTTTGCCAAAGACCAGCAGCTGGAGGAGGGAATCATCGCTCTGATTTGTTAACCACAATTCTGGTTGTGGGTCAGAACAGTAGAGCCTGGAGAAAATCCAGCCCATCTCCATCAGGTTTTCCAACTGTCACCCCCCATCATCATTTTCCTTCTTTGATTAAAGAACAACGTGGATTCAGAAACTCCCAACGAAAGCCAGCCTTCAGTGGAAATGTGATTAATCCAGCCTTGACTCCATATTTGTTTTAAATTAAAATTCTGGAGCAGTCCATGTGCTTTTCATATTCATTCTTCCTCACCATGAGAGGGACTGGCCCAAGATGGACATCTCTGAGCTGCTCAGATGGAGAGGTATTAGAGCAATTACAATTATCAGCACTGAGATTAAGGGATTTGGGTTGAGAAGAGAGGGAATTGGGGAAGGAAAAAGCAGAAGGAAGGCAGAGGAAGAAAGGAAAAATGCTTCAGCGCCTTTCCTTGCAACTTGGAAACAGCCTGTGTTTGCAGGCCATCAGCTCCTCTTGCCTGCTCTATTTTTAGTGACCATAGTCTTGGATACCATGGGAGGTCCTTTAAAGCGTGTCACAGTCGGAGGGAACGAGCCAGCTCAAAGCAGAAAGGAGGCCCCACAATTCTGCCAGCTTCTAGAATCCAGCCTGAATCAAATGCTTGCTCAGTGCTGCTGAAGGTTCAGGGAACATAAAGGCTCTTGCAGTGCTGCTTGCAGAAGATTTAATGGGTCAGCCTGTTCTTTTTGGCTGTGCTGAGCCGCATTTCGGAGCCAGAGCTCTGGCTTTTCAGTGCCAAACTGGTACAGTCAGTGGGACTGTCCTTTGGGAAGTGCCTGGCCTTGCCTGGCTTGAAGCTATTGATGCCCCTCTGGGGGATTGGGGTGGGTCGCTCAGAACTGGGACATCACAGCTCAGTTTTGCAGACCTGGACCTGGGCATGTTGTGCCCTGCTGCTTCTGGCTGCTGAGCCTGGAAGCTCCACCCTGTGGGTCCTTGTTCCAGTTCAGTGGAGATCATGGCCTGGGTTTCCTCATTAGCATCACCAAGGAGGATCCATTTGATATGGGTTTATTCACAAGGACATTTCCTCCACACGTCCAAGGGGTGATGTGTAGCACTGACTTTGCTCTTGCCTGATCTTGGTGACCTTCAGAGTAGGGCCGATCCACAAAAGTCCTTGTGTTAGAAGGGTGCAAAGATTATTTTAGGCTCTACTGAGGGACAGCCTGTTAGGACAGAATGATTCATAACAGGAGAACTCATCCACCCTCCTCAGCCCCCTGACCTCGTCTGGACTGCAGCAGTTGCAGTTGGGAACAGCCCAGCTCCATCGCTGTGCTCCAGGCTGGAACGTGCCCTGGACGGGTTGAGGTTCCTGCGAGTGCAGGTTTTTCTGAGCTTATGCAAACTCTGACTTTACAAAAGCTTGTAAATTGCCCACATTTTTTTTCAAGAATAACCACAGGGACATCCCCAGTTAAAATGTCTGCTCCAAAGTGGGAAAGGCGGGAGGAATTTTTAAGGAAAAAGTTGCTTGAACTGCTTAACTTAGCTAAAGAATGTTATTTTTGCTTCTCTCCTCATCCCAGAAAGGGGCAGGTCATTTGAGGTATAAATTAAAGAGAAAATGCTGCTGGAGGCAGATTGTTCACCTGTAAAATCTCATCTCAAATCATTAAAGTTTGGCAAAGCTGTGTAAACATGTGAGGCTGAGAAACATTCAGCAGCTTTAAAACTTGATACCATATTGCAGATATTCATTGGCGATTACATCACATCAAAATAAGTTTTAACTAATATTAAGAAAATTTATGATCAGAATAGGCCAGAATTTAAGTTGCTGCCTTGTGTAAATGTAGATATGATTGCCTTTCATTTCATGGTCACCCACTATTTTTTTTAGATACCATATCAGAATCTTGTCAAGCATTCAGTGGTAAGAGGTGAAGAGTCTGGGTAAGGGATGTGCTATCGAATGTTTATGCTGCTCCCGGGGAACACTCCATAGTTCACTGACAGTGGTATCTTGGGACTCTTTATCAGGAATGCAATAAGCCAGAGATATGGTAAAATTCAAAACGTATTTGGTTTGGACCTCTGAGATCTGGAGCTTTGCAATTCACTGCCAAAGCAAAGCTGTCCCAAAATTGACCTGAAGAAACTTCTTTGCACGTTTTGGTGAAGTCCTGGAGGTTCACAAAAGCAGAGGTGAGAGGCAGCTTTCATCTGCTAAACAGTCTGTGCTTTTCTTTTTTAAAATAAGCAAACAGTGTAATTAACATTGGGCCTGATGAATTCCTAAATCCTTTGTTGTTTCGTGCTCTTTTTTGCAGTCATTGCAATCCTTTTGCCCCATGAAAACTGGGTCTGTTCCACTGGTCAAAACAAAGCAATTCTGTTATATTCTGACACCAAAAACATAACAATGAAGTGAACTGAAATCAGATTTTCTTCAGTGGATTACTGAGAGGCAAATTGAAATGGTATTACAAATAATACCTCATAATTACAATGGGAATGATGAGCACCCGTAATCACGCCTCACAGCTATGTTTGTTAATAAGAAAGCAAAGTAGAGGAGTATTGTGACATTTTTCATATTATTTTTAATGTAGTCTACAGTTTTCAGGCCAGAATTTGAAGATGGAGCAAACAGCCTTCACTGCCTCCAATACAAACAGGCTGCAATGCACTGACCAAGCCTCTGTCTGTGTTTTGCTTTAAAAAACAAAGATTCCCCCCCAAGTCTTGCAGTAGGGACAGAGAGCAGATCTGTGGGACTCTGCTTCATTTCAGTGGAAACTCTGGGCATTAATCATCACTTTGACGCACTAAATGTTTCTAATTAACATCCAGCTTAAAACCACATGTGCTCCAGCCCGATGTTCAGAAGTGGAGCGGCACAGGTAACCTCAGGAAAACCATGAACAGATGGCAGGACACGGCCCAGCCGAAAATCAGGAGAGACGTTTGGCCACGTGAAGCAAAGCAGAAGCCAGAGCAGCAGTTTGTGACTGAAGGCTCTGAGTGGGCTGTGTCCCTCTGCCTTGGGGTGGCAGCATCCCGGGAAGGGCAGGACAGTGTCCCACTGGAGTGTGTGCCATCACTCACCTCTCACTGCCCTCGGGTCCTTCCCTGGTGGTGGAGGGTGCTCATGTCCAATGTGGTTTGGAGTGACCAGCACAGATTTTTCTGGGAATGGGGAAAGGCAATAAAGTGGGAAACCCCAGAGAGGTGGTGGCTGCCCCATCCCTGGAAACATTCAAGGTCAGGTTGGATGGACTTGGAGCAACCTGGTCTAGTGGAAGGTGCGTACATCATCTTTAAGGTCCCTTCCAACCCAAACCATTCTGTGACTCTGTGATGGTGGCATCAGCAAGGGTGGGTTTGCTGAAATCTTTTGGGTGCTGCTGCATCTTTTCCTCTCTCAGCTCACAAAGATAAGGTTTGCTGCAGCCAGGCTGCTCTGGTGTGAGGTCTGCCTTGGATCCTCTTATTGCTTTTAGTGCCATTCCTGGAACTGTGGTGTCTGGGAAAAAGCATTTGAAAATTGCACAGCATTAGTGTGCTGAGGAGGAGGTAATGTATGTAAAGCATTTGACCTCCTTCTGGCTCCTGTGGCCGGGACAAATCCTGATCTCATTTGCAGCAACGCAAATCCAGAGTATCTACATTAAGCACATTAAGTTTAGTGGAGTTACTCTGAGTTTATATTGCTGCACCTGGTAAATGGGAGATGTCACCAGCAGCCTTTCCATGACCCAAGGGAAGGGAATAATGAGGCAACCTGAAAATGGAGGGATGAAAACAGTTCCCGACAACAGGACTTTTGCAGGGGTGTGAAATTTATTGGGAGTTGCTGCAGGCTCAGCTTTGTTTAAAACCAGCTCACGCTTTTGGTGCTGGAAGTATGGAATTAGGAACCTTACTACAGGCACTGAGTGTTTGAAACATGTCAAAGGCTACCTGGGGTCTGCCTGCAGAAATGGTTCATCAGAGCACTTTAGAAAAAGTTAAACTATGTGAAAGGCTGAGCTTTTACTTTGTCATTTTCCTTTCTTTTTTCCAAGAAGGAAAGGAAGATGGGGAAGACTCAAAAAAAAAGACCCCAACAAAATGAAAGAGAAAAGAAGGAGGGAATGAAAACTTAAGCCAGTTTCATGAAAAATTATCTGGAGGAATGAAATAATAACAAGTGCCACATATTTTAATTCTCTGTGTGTGTGTTAAACACCAGTGGAAGATCCACCACACATTTCAATTTGGTTCCCCACCTCCCCAGACTCAAAATCCAACATCACCAACAAGTCTCAGTATTAAAGAGTCCTTCCCACCCCCACCCCCCCCCTTTCCAATTATACAGAAAATTCAAAACATCTGGAAACTAAAGACTTCTTTGTGTGCAGCATTCCAGTCTGAGTCCCAAGAATCCCAGGGAACCTGTGTTTTCCTGGCAGTGGATATGGTGAGAGACCTGATTAACATGATGGAGGAGCCTGACTCAAGTATTGGATGCACTTTGGGGATGCATTTCTCCATCATTTTTTTCATGGGAGACAATCCACCTTCCTCAGGAAAAACATTGTTGGTCTTTTGCCCACACAGGTCAGATGTTAATATATAGATGATTGATTGTGAAAGTATTTAAAGGTCCAGTGAGAGCCTTTATTCATCCCAGTGGAGAGGCAAAAGGGGACTTTCATCTCGGTGGCACATTTTATCCATCTCGTTGGATTCCTGTGTCCCTGTGGCTGGGAGCAGGGAAGTGAAGCTCTGTGGAGTGAGGGCAGCTCCTCTCCCTCCGTGTGAATCACTCTGGTTTGGGTCCCAGCAGCCACACACAGACCCTTCCCCTCATCACCGGGCAGCTGGGCAGGTGTGGACTGGCAAAAGAAACTGCCTTTTAATTTGGGATGGGGAATCCTGGTGGGAAAGGAAATGTGGAGAGTGGAGTAGGAGTTAGCCACTGAGGTCTGGAGGATTTTCTCTCATTTACTGGGGCCAGACTCTTCTGCCTACATATAGGTGCCACCAGGTGAATAAAGACAGAGACTGGCACTCCATGTGGTTCCTCACTTCATATGGTACCTGCCTGAAGGAAGAGGAAAGCCCTGAAAATGTGTATTTTTCTTTGTTTCATGTCTCCTTTTTCCCTCCTTGCTGAGTCCATGGACAGTTATTCTGTGTGTTGATTTTCTCCTCCACACCTCGTGCCATGAGGTTTGATTTTGGGGCAGGCTGAGCCCTCGGCTGCTCTCTGCATGCTGCTCATGTCTCATTCCAGAGGTGCTTAAAGCCCCTCATTTGTCATTATCAGACTTAATTTGGACAAAAATGCCACAGATCAGATCTTTCTTATCGGACTTGGTTGTCAAATAGTTTTAAATCACAAAACAAATTGTCACTTTACTTTTGATTCTTTGAAAATCCACACTGGGCTTTAGAACTTGGTAAGTCTGGGAAACACCCACTGGGATTTTCACATTACTTGCTATGCAGGAGGAAACCCAGAGGTGGTGAAAATCTGAGCCTATCAGAGAGTTCTGGAGCTCTCTCTGCATTTCCTTGCTGATCCCAGGTAAGAAGTATCCAGCAGGTGTTCAGGGGGAAAAGGGATGTGATTGAAATTATTTCCTGAGTGCAAAGGTAAGAGCAGTTCATGCGAAGCAGCAGGATTCCTGTATCCCATGGGATGCCTTGCCGTGTACTGGTGGAACACTTCTCAGTGTGAACAGCAGTGGGAGAAGGAGGAAAACAACATTAACTTGGAATAATTGAGTGTAAGAAAATTAGTAGGCGTTCGCCATCCAAGCGCTGTTTGACTGAATTTCCTCTTAAAGCGAATTTGACAAGGCTGGAAGATGGTATTACACACAAGAGCTCCTGTTTGCTCCCGGTGCAGCTATTTGCAGCAGCTGCCAAAGACCCGACGAGCTGTGGGCAGGGGGAAATTTCTTCCATGTGCTGATTTGTCAAGTCTTGTAGCTCTGAACATGTCAGAGACTGGCAACTGCGCCTCTGCGAGAGGGGTCGGTGGCTCCTGTGCATCAGCGGGCTTTTGATGTGGCTCTCAGAAATGAGGTGTGTCTGGGCTCACCAGTCCTTCCTAGGTTTCTGCCTGGTGGATATAAGACACCTTCCTCTCCCTAATTCATTGATACAGTCATGTTGCTTTGCAGATAAAATAAAACAGAATAGCAGCACGGAATAAATGACAATTTACCGATGGTGAGGTTGGGGGTCTGGAGCAGCCCTCCAAACCTCAGCCAGTGTGCTCTTCAGAGAGGATTCTTCAACAGAAAATACTATTAGTTTGCGTTTTTACTCCATGATTACTGACCTGACTTCCTTAAGAAGTACCTGATGGTGATGAACAGGATACAATCCCACTGGTTGGATCAGACACAGTCCAGGCTGTATCACTGCCCCTGTAATTCTGAGAATTGAATTTTTAGCAAGATGCTGTAATTTTAAGTATATTAACAACAAGCAACCCCAAGATCTTACTGTGCTTCTGCCAGGAGGTCCCACAGAGCTCTGGAGTTGGTTTAAGGACTTGGTTTAACCAATTATCTCAAGGAAATCATTTGTTCTGTCCTGTCTGGCCCAAACCCAAAAGCACAGACAATAAGAAGTGGGTGACAGTGACCATGTGCATTATCTTTCCTTTGATGTCCATCCTGTGGGTTGGACAAAGCAGGGTCTGAGCCCCTCGGGGGTGCTGAAGCATTGTTAGAAGGGGCTTCAATTCTGTCTGCCAGCAGCCTGAAGAGGCTGAGCTTCAGCTGATACCCAATTAGCTGATTATCCCAAAGGGAATTGAAAATGAAGGTTATCTTTCAACTTGTGATGAGCTTCCAAATAAATATTCAACATGCATTTAATAAGACAGTTTTATGCATTATTTAAGTATCAATTGATGGGTAGAAGACGAAAGACTACACTGCTGATGCTGAGGTCTGAAAGGCAAGGGCAGAAATCTGGTGAATGAGGCATTAAAGGAGATTTGTATCACTCAATTTATTGGAGCATTATTTACACAGTAATCATGGAAAGAATTTTAGTAAGAATTCATTTCTGCATTGTGGTTGTTTGGGGAACTTTTGTTTTTAAAACACGAATAGCAAGGGTACAAGATGAATGAGATTAAGGAAGAGGGAGCGTCAAGGCAAAGGTGCTCCAGCCTCCTCCTTGGGGCCAGATCAGCTCTCCTGGGGCTGGGTGTAACTTTGTCCCTTGGAGTTTTGTGCCTGGGTCAGAGACAGGGGCTGATTCATGTCAGGGGTTAAATATTTTCCCTTGAACTTGGAAGGTTTGCTTATCCTCTTGCTCTTGCTTTTGCTGTATTTCAGGATGGACTTTGCTCTGAGGAGTGACTGCTGCTGAAGGACCGCCCAGCTCCTCGCGTGTAGTGGGAATTTTCAGTGCTGGAGTGGGACTTGTTGCCTCTTTCAGAGTTGCTGGATTGATCCTGCAGAGTACAGAGCCACAATGCCCTGTTCACATGGAGGAATGGTGTGTGGCTGGAGGTCCAAGGACTGATCCAGCATTAGGGATATCTGACATATCTGACAGTGATGCCCTGTATTTCCCCCTCCCTGATACTTTTGCTAATCCAAAAGTATTACCTAAAACCTTGATGATGTAATTTACCTTGGTCCGATCCTGCCAGAAACCCAAGACTTAGACCGGCGTCCCATGGTTTCAACACCATGGAATAACATCTTGGGATAACCAAGAGCAGGATGAGCCTCGAAGTCCTGGTTGATGCCACTTGGGCAATTAAATAAACCAGTGACCTCTGATGTGGGTCAAAACAAGAACTAAAGGAGAAGGGCGGGTTTTCTTCTTGCTGCCTCTACAGTGCTTCATTCTCCAGCTGCCCAGTGGGACTCAGCTCCCATGGTATTCCAAATATTATTTTATGCTTTTTATTTCTTTTCTTTTTTAAGAAAAGGTGCTAAAAGAAAAGGCACTAAAACAAAAACAGAGGGTCTGTCCTGATTTGTGGGACTTCCTTTTCGAGCTCGCTCGGTTAAGAAATTTATTAGTCTAGTTGGGATTATTTGTCTTTGCTCTTACAAAATGTTTTTCCCTCCAAAGGACAAACTGCCAATGTATTATTAAAGGCAGGTCACAACCCAGTGCCCTTTTTCTTGTTGATTCAGTGTTCGAAGGGAAAACTTAAAGGGGGGGTTTTCTTAAAGGACATTGTTGAGAAATAAGAACTCGAGTTCAATTTGCCTTTTGCCTTCAATTTTCCACTTTCCCCTCCTTCTTTCACTCAGTGCAACATGACCTATTTTCTGTTTATATGCTGTTTTCCAGGCTAATTTATCTACTACTGAGTATTTGCATTTTCATTACTTTTAAGAAAGATTGCATCTCCATTTTAATTGAAAAAATCACCTGTTTTATTTGAAATATAAATAATTGTCAAATGTTTCCACTGATGTTTATGGAGATTTGTTTTAGAGCCTTTATTTTGCATCTGATGTTTTGATGCTCCCTTTAATTTGGTGCACATGGCCATATTTCTTAATATCTTTAAATGATCTCAAGCATATCAAAAAGGTAGATTTTTCAAAACAACTTAGAACTACAGCTCTGAATAATTGATTTTTTACTTTTGGTTGTTAAGCTAAAAAAATGTTTCTTAATTTCTTTCTGATAACACTAAGAGGAAGATTATTCAGCAGAATAAATAGGGGACCTGAAATGTTTAGTTTGATTCATTTTGCTTCAGCTGCAAGCTCTGAAACCATTTAAATCTCTCCTTAAAAATTAAATGCTGCTGATTTTTTTTTTGAAAAAAGTGCACTTAGGAAGGAAAAATTTAAACATTTTGAAACATCTTCAAAATGCTAAATAGAAACATTTTTCCCCCCCAAATATGCCCATTTTTCCTCCCTTAAATAAGTTATCATCTCTTCCTTACTACACAGTGGTTACCACGGGGTGGTTCCCACTCCTGCTTACTGTAGGCTCCCTAAATTCAGCAAAGAAAACGATGCTTCTGCAGAGCAATTCAGCCCTTTTGCCTTTCACTAATAACTGTGGGGATAACTCTCCTAAATGACATTATCTCACATATTTAAGGTTAGAGGGGATGAACCTGGGCCTGTGGCTGTGCTCTGTTAAGCTCAGCCTGTATTGTGCAGTGTTCAAACAGGGTCACTCGCACATTTAGGCTGTAAATGTGTTCTGTTGTGGGGCAGAGGCATTGGGAGAGGTGGGGTTCGGAAGGGAAAGGCATTAACATCACGAGCAATATGTAGATTAGTCGACATTAACAACCACACTCGTTTAGAGGAAGTTGATGAGCCAGCAGAGGAGGTTCCTTCCTCGTGCAGCGACCTTGGCTGGGGGCAGGAGAGGTCATGCTGTGAAATACGCTCATGCTCTTAAGGGCTCTTGATGCTTTTAAGGTGCTGCAGGTATGTGTCAATACCAAAGCTTCATTAAAGCCTAACAGGGATCTTCCATCCTCTTAACAAGATCCATTTTCCTATTTCTGCTGAATACCTAAAATATCACATCGTGTTTTGGCTGGTGCTGGCAGTTCAGGAGTGGGTGAACTTATTCCCATAGGAAATATTTAGAGATTCAGATAGTCTAAGGCATGGTGGAAAATATTTAAACCCAAGGTGTTGTGTTTTTATCAAGGGACCTTTGTGTAAGTGCCTGTAAGACATGAGTTTGCTGCTTATTTTGGAAGAAGAACTAACAGTGTTTTGATTATCTCTGATCACACTAAGCTGACTCAGTGTAATGTAGTTAATGAGACCATCTTCCATTAGAGGACAGTGGGAAGAGCTCTTGGCAATTAGTTCACAGGCAGCAGAGAAATGTTGCTGAAACAGGAGCTCTCAGTGCCCAGAGACGATGGTGTGGGGAGATGTTGATTCTTCACCAGGCACCAGCTGCAGCCTCAGTTGGAGCTGCAGGAGCACCGGGCGAGCAGATGGAGCTGCTGCTGCCTGCCCAGAGCTGGACCCCAAGGGCTCTGTTGGCTCAAGGAATGGGAATTTGCTCACACCAACATAACCCCTCTCCACTGCCAATGTTCCTTTGGTCATGCTGGGACCTCTGAGGATCATCTGAGGACAGCCTGGGCTCAAGCCATTGCCCCCCAGTGAGGATGTGCTTGGTGGACAGTTCCGACCTTTGCAGTGACATGGATGCATTCCAGAAAGTGCTGGAATGTCATACAGGGTGTTGAATATAGAGATCAGTGCTGGCTTCCCTCGCTGCCAAGCACTGGAGAAAAGTCCTGCTGTTTTTATCAACTTGCCTCAATTTCCCCATAATTGAATTTATGAGTAGAGTGGCCTGGGAGACACTCTTTATTATTCCCTCATCCATCTGTTTAGAGACATGGACATATGAATGTTGGGAATATCTCAAGCCTTATCTAGCCTGACCTGGGGAATAGCAGACTATAAAGTTCTGTCCATTAACCTCAGCACTGAGCCCACTAAGTCGTTTCTAGCTGTAACATTTCTTCCATCCTTGGTCTGACAACCCACCACTACTCTTAACAGCTTGTTTCAGTGTCTAGCCCGTATATGTCCAGTGAAAGCAGTGGTTATCCCTGCTGCTCCTGTCCTGTCTGATCCATGGATCACTGCAGTTTGCAGCCTGCACACGTGAAGGCCAGGACTCAGCTGGAAGGTTGCTGTAGGTCAGGAGGCAGATGGTTTGGGAAGAGGGGATGGATACAGGGAGCCTGAGGGGTGAGGGTCAGCTCTCAGGGGTCTGACCATGTTTTGAGCAGTAGCCCTTAGAGCAGGGGTTTATTGGTGGCTCAGGGAGGGCTCAGGCTGCTGTCCCAGGGGATTGCAGGGGTGTCAGCAGAGTGGGATGAGGTCCTGGGGGATCACTGGAGCTCTGCAGAGGATGGCACTCACTGCTGTGGCTGGGCACAGCATCAGGGCTGATTCCTGCTGGCTTTCTTTGGTCAAACTGCATGAGAAAGTGCACTGTTCTCCCTGGCTGGCTGCAGTGCTGGTCTTTGTTATCACAACCCTTAAATTCACATACAAAATCATTCAGCTTCTTGTTTATCTGCTTCCCTGGGCTCCATAACTAGAGCTGCTGCTGAGACAGCAAAGCGTGGTTTGGGAGACCACCAGCACAGCCCGTGGGGGGACACTGAGGCTCCTCCACACCAGGATGAGCTTTCTGCAGAGTGACTGTGGGAGTCAAGGGGTAGGTTTGCCTTTCTCTGGACTGAACAAACACAGAGAGGGTCAGTCTGTTCCACGTTCCTGCAGTGGTGCCTGAGCAAAGGGGCAGCGTCCTGCTGGGTTTGGTGGGGGGGATCCATATTTCATTGGGAAAAACTGGGGGTGACTGTTGTGACAGTGAGCCTGGCAGCTGGAGGTGGCCTCCTGAACAGCTTTGGATTGACCACCTCTGTTTGCAGAGTGCGTTTTTTTGGAGGTTGTCATTTCTAAGGGCATTGATTTTAATGTGTTTTCTTTGGCTGGTGATTTGACACCGAGGGAACTGGCTCCAAGAAAGAATGGCATTCCTTGGACTTTCACCTCAGCATGCCTTGACTGGAAGCTCTGGCTGTCAGTGGTACCCAGAGAGAGTTTTGTTGATGAAAACCGTTCCTTGAATCCCTCCCATGCAAGTGCTGAAATAATGAGCCATTTGTTTGGAGGGTTGTCGTCTTCCCCACGGACAGGTGCCACTTTGAGTGAAACCATCCCAAACAGCACACACAACGCTCGTGGATGTTGCACAGCACAGCGGCAAAGAACAGGCTTTGGCGTTCCCTGATGGAGTGGAGGTTGCCAGATCTTTGTGAGCTGATGGATAATTGACATCAGGAAATGTTTGCAACTGGCTGCTCATGAAAGTCTTGGAAGAGTTCTGAGGCCTGAGTTTTCCCTTGTAGAATCATAGAGCCTTTAAGCCTGGAAAAGCCCTCTAAGATAATCAAGTCCAAATATTAACCTACACTGCCAGATTCACCACTAAATCACGTCCCTTAGCACCACATCTAAACATTTTTCGAACACTTCCAGGGGTGGTGATTCCACCACTTCCCTGGGCAGCCCGTTCCAATGCCTTCCTTTTCACACCCAAAATTTCTAGCAGGTTGATGTTTGCATCTGGGGCGGTTTCAGTGGGTAATGCCTGTTGGCAAAGCACAGAGTTTATGGACCTACAAAAGGCATGATGGCTTTTGTTCTCTCCTTGGCTACATGTTGGAGAATAACTCAGCTGCAATGGGATGAGCCAAGCCTGGAGTGAGACACAGGCTTAAAGAGCTCAGCCTGTTTGTCTTGCTGAGAAGGAAGTTTGGAGGCAACGTGGTCATGGCAGGTAATTCCCTGCACCAGGAGATGTGTAACAGATAGAAGAAGATCTAGTGGATGGATGTTAGGTTGGAAATAAGACAACTGTGGAGCAACACAGTAATTACCCAATGGAGCAGCTGACCAGGGCAGGAGAGAAGTTAATTCTAGCTTGGGTACTTCACCTGGAACCTGGATATCTTCCTGGAAGGGATGCTCTAGTTCAGCCGTGTGTGAGCTGGGTAATGTTACACACCGGTGGGAAAAAGAAACTGAAAAATGGTGTCCTGGATCTTTTCACACGCTGGGCAGCTTTCCCTTGTGTTACTGACCTCACCACAAAAGCAGTTATTTCACCTTTGAAAGTTGCTGCTCTGGGCTCTGCACCTTTTAAAAGTCACTTTAATGGCAATGTGGAGGGCTGGGTCTACACTCCTTCAGTGGGGAGAGCCGGTTACGTGTTACAAGGGCTTTTCCTGGAAAACAAAAAAAAAATATTGGAACTACTGAATTGTTTCATTTTACCCCAATATCGTGCTTGATTTTTGGGGTTATTTCTGTCTTGTTATGTTCAACCATTTTTCTTTAAAACACGATTGGCTTTTAAACAAGGAAACAAAAATGTCACTTTGAGAGGAAACAGCGAAAAGCCTGGTCCTGAAAAGTGGCAAGGTGATGGTTGTCAGGCCTGTGCCAGGTATCACCTTCTCTCTCCCCCAGCTGCTTGGTGTTGGAGCCTGCTGCTGAAGCCCTGAGTGCAGCCAGGGCAGGGATGCTCTTCGGGAATCGGTGCCATGGTTTGTGTTGCAAACTCTTCTAGGCTGCCGTGACACTTTGGGTGTGTGGGAAGTGCTGTGTGGCTGTGCAGGTGCCATCAGTGAATCCAAGAGTTTCAGATACACTCTCCAGGTGGGAGCAAGCATTGGGTTCACATGGCAGAACTGTCTGCAGCCCCTGTTGCAGCTGTGTGAGACAGCGGAGCTGCACACCCAGGGCCAAACGCAGTTTCTGCGCATCGTGTGTAGTGTTTTACTTCTGAAAGGCTTCACTATGACAAGGCAAGGTGGAATGGGGCATAAATCACAGTCAAATAGCTGTGGTGTGGTGCTGTGTTTTCCCTCTTTGTGGTATTCTCTCAGTTCATCAGCTTTATAGCTGGGACTTGGAAGGGCTCTGTGCCTGATTCTTGCTAAAAGTTGCAGGGATCTGTTAATGTGGGGCAGCTGCTGTGGCTGTTGTAGCAGTTCTGGGCTGCAGGTCAGTGTGAAGGGATTTGGATAGCACAGTTCCATCCGAGGGGCTGTCTTGTTAATGCTGCTTTATTGGATGACTCCTGGAAGCAGTTTTCCTGAGCTATCACAAGGGTTTGTAATAAATCTTAATGAGGCACCCCTGCTATGATTAATCATTTGTTTCTCTAGCAGGATCATGGCTTATAGTCCCCAGGGAAAAGGAGAGGAACCTCAAATCCTGCATCAGGGTAGTGTCAGTGGTTACCTGGCTGTTTGCTATCCAGCTAGAAAACGTTGCTGCAGCCACCCCAAGTCCCCAGGACATGTCTGCTGTTTGTAAAAGTCAGCATTTGCCTCCCAAGGCAAACAACTCTCTTGAAAGAGCTGCTTTGTTTTAACCCAAGGGATTCTTTCCCTGCCTCTCATGTTATAAAGGATCCAAGTGAAGGGAAAAGGTGACAGAGCCAGAGGTAAAGCCCACCTGAGCAAACGCTCCTGTGGCTGCTTTCACTGTCCTGGTATTGAACAGCTCTGCCTGAGCACTGGGGCCACTGGGGGAGGCTTGGAAAACACAGTCAAGGCAGCAGCTTTGTGGATCTCAAAATCTGAACTAAAGCTGAAGACCAGAGCTGACCAGTTTCCCAGAGGTGTGTGACACATTAGGCCAGTCCTGTACCTTCAGCCCCATCCCCTTCCTTTCCATGTTGCATGTTCTGTGTAGTTTCTAACACCATTTTTGCTGTCAGCAGTTAGCAGAGACATGCCAATGTCGGGAGATACCCAAGAAGAACAGGAATCACAAGGTAAACAAGCTTGGAGAGATCTCAGGGAGCTGCTAGAAGTGTAAATTATCTTCACTGCTAATTTGCCTTTCTCTTCGCAGAGATGGCAAAATTCATGTGTGTCAGTCTGGTCACACTGAAGACAGGTCCTGTCAAAAGCATGTCCATGTGGTCTGGTTGGCCAAAACACAGGGTTCTTAATTCTTGATTACAACATTGACATGGTTTGTAACTAATTGGGGTCCTAAAGGAGCAGATCTAAACCCTGTTGAAGTGTACCTAAGTCTTTCATTGACTGCTGTAGGTTCTGAATCAAACCTTGAAATAACTCTTAATTTGGAACCCTCTAAAGGGGCAGTGTTACAACCATGTGGGTAAAACACAGGCTGGACAGGCTGATAAATCCCCAAGGAGAAGAGCTTCAATAACAGTGATCGCCATTGCTTTGGTAAAGGGATTCAAGCCAACAAAATTATCTTAATCCAGTCAATATCATGTAATCCTTTAAGTGGGTTAAACTTGTGAGATGGCAAAGATTCATCCCATTAAACATGGGGACTTAGCTATGGCATCTGAGGTAGAGTGTCCTTGCCCTCAGCAGTGGACAGAGAGAGACAGGAATGACCAGAGGATGATTTGGATTTCTGTGGTCTCACTGCTTTGGTGGCTGCCTTTCCTCTCCCTCTGGATGAAGAGAGAGCTGAGGGAGGTGCCTGTTGTTTGGTGGGGACACTCTGGATCCACAGCTTTGAGGGCTGGAATTTGGAAAGAACCTGAGAAATACTGTGGACAACCTTGTCAGTGGGAATTCTAGTGGCTTGCTGTGGTTAAAAGGGCTGAGGTACCCTTGGGGATTGTTTTAAGATGAGGTCTGATAAGTTTATGGAAGGGATTTTATGACAAAGCAGCAGAACTCTCAGGGCTTGAAAAGCCTGCCTAATCTGGTGGCATCTCCAGGGGGTTTGAAAAGAGATCAGATGACTCTTTATTAGTACCAGATTTATAGCCATTCAGTGAGCAGTGGATGGATCTGTTCACCTTTGATATCAGGAAGGAATAGTTTTCTCCCATAATGAGGACTTTGGTTTCTGGTAGTTTGAGAAATCTCTTCCAGTCACTGTGGCCCTGGAACCTGCAGTGTGGCACGGGGAAGCAACTTGGTTCAGACCCTCTGGTGGCATCACATTCTCTTTGATCCCCAACAGCTGCCCTCAGTCTTGAAAAACTGGGGATAGTAGGATATTTTCCATCCAGATTCACTTGGTAAGGGCTCCGGGGGATTGCTTGGTAGATGTGGCAATTTTTTTTCTTTCTTATTCTTTTCACGTTTGTTTTACCCACCTAAATAGCAAGATCGGCTTCCCATGTTCTCCTGAGAGCTGTATTTGAATTCCCTTCATGTGTTTGCTTGCTCTGAGGAGGAGCCCTCAGGGCAGAGAGCCTCTGCCACATCGTTTCTGCCAGACTTCACGTGAGAGATAGGAAGGGAGACGTAAGGGTGTGATGGTAAATAAGGGCTGATTTGAAGGGGAAATGGAGTGCAGGCCTAGGGAGAGACAGACACACCTCATACTGCTGGAATGCAGTTGCTGATGGACCAGTTACATTTAAAAGGCAATGGTCTAAGCCCAGATGTTTAAGAACTTCATCATGGCTTAAAGCTGGCATAGAAATGAAAGGGCTCTTGTTTGAAAATAGTTTCTTTGAGGTTTAAGAAGAGCTGCACTGTCTGGCATTTAAATCCATGGGTCCTGGGCATGGAGAGCCAGTGAGGAGTGAGTGCTGCCATCCTTATGAGTGACAGATCTTCACACTGTCACTGTCCCCATCCAGCATCAGGAGGGATACAAGTTCTCATGGCTGGTTGAGCACAGCCCTGCTGCTGTGGCTGGAGCACAGCACCTTGGGTGGTGCAGAATGTGGCAAAGGGGTGGCAACAGTCCCCTTGGGGAGGAGAAGGGATCTAGTTAATGGAGAGAGTGGAATCCACTGTGTTTGTCAAAAGGTCTGGCACCCCGAACTCCAGGCAACCATGGGATAGACATGAAGTATAAGAGAGCCTGTAGCCATGCCATTTATGTCCCTTACCCATCATTAGGTTCAAACCACACCTAAAACCACCGAATGATCTGAAATTGTTAATATGGGGGGCTGAAAGCATTAAAAATTGCAGTGAGCTGCCAACTGAGAGCTGGGGCTTCTTTTAGTGGTCATTAGATGAAAATGTCCTTATAGTCCTGGGAACTTGGTATTACCTCGTGCTGCTGTTTCACATCCATTTTATTTTTTGAGGTGAGCAAGCTGAAGCAGTCAAAGTAACACACTGAAGGGACCAGACAAATACTGCTATTTCCTATGGAGTAATTCACCATAAATGGTCCCTTGGATGCCAGGCAAGGAGCTCCTTTGGTGATATTGCAGTAGAACTGTAAGCCAGGCTCAGCAGTTTGGTGGCAGATAAATGAGACCACAGCAGAAGAGGCAAAGCATGTCAGGCTTAAGTCAGATGTGCTGACTTCGTGCAGCAGAGCTGCTGCTGTGGCCACCAGGCTCCAGCCTGAACCCGCAGCCTCACCGACAGGAGTGACAATTCCCACTGCCTTTCAGGGACAGCACTTTGCCCCCACGCTTTCTAATGTGCAGCTGGATCTTTCCCAGTGATCCCATTAAGGCTCTTCAGGGAACTGCGGGGAAATTATGTTAAGAAGATAATTATAGGAGAGCCTGGATAAAAAGGCAGGTCACGAACAATTTGAAGAGTTGAGGAATGACTTCAGTCAGCTGAAGAGGTGTCATAAGGTCTCTATTCTCTCCAAGATGTTTTCTCACTGGCTTGGATGAAACTTTAGCTGCAGCTTTGTAGATGCTCCTCTGTTTTTCAGTATTTCCCTGGCACAGAAACCTCTCCTTGCTGTATGTATACCAGGTACTGGCAGAGCTGGAGTTAGCTGAGAACAGTTGGATTATAGGATTTAGAGACAGATGGGACCTTTCCCATTCTATTATTTTATGATTAGCTTGCAACATAACATGTGAGGCAGTCACGTATTTCATATTCACACAACAAATTATGCATCTTGTATGAAATAGCTCTCGTTCCCTTCTCTGAAATCGAGTATGAATTTCCATCTGGAATATATAATGTGGTTTCCATATGTACAAACTGAGATTCGTTACAAGTATCAAAGCAGAAAGGACGTTTTGGATGATCATGTGCTGTGGAAGTGTCTGCCCAGTGAAGGCATGAGAGGTGCCATTTGATTCACAATCCTGTGACAGAGACTGGGCTCAGGGGTGGGGTTTAAGCCCAGAGGGTCTCTGAGCCTCTGGGCAAGGATACTGAACTTAAGACATCCAGTGCTGGAGTGGGATGTAATGTATGAAGTCCAGTCTGCCCAGGCCTTATGACCAAGAGGTCAAACCTGCTCTTCAGTCTGGAACATACTTGCGTCTCGTTTTCCAAAGCTCAGCTTAGGTGGGTGCTGAGCACTTGCTTGTGACCTGGAGAGTGGGCTCAGGTCTGTGCTCTCAGTGTGACCCTCCTGTCCATGCTTCAGCACTCACCTGGGTGTCTGCAGGGCTGTTTCTCTCACATATTTTCACTCCTCTCCAGCTGCAATTCTGCAGGATTTTTTTGCCCCTTCATAAATACCAGAAGTGTTACTGCTGTCACTGATGGGCTCAGCCTTGGCCAGGTCTGCCCTGAGCTGGCTGGCACGGGCTCTACTGGACATGGGGGAAGCTTCTGGCAGCTTCTCACAGAAGCCACCTCTGTATCCCCCCCCCACTACCAACTCCCTTCCAGGCAAACCCAGCACAGGTACCTCAGTGTGAGGGTGTCTGTCATTGCTGTGCTGAAGCTGTGGGGAGTTTCTGCTGCTCTTGCCTCCAAACCAGACAGACAGTCTGGCCCTGCTGCAAGCCAAAGGTGCCCCACTGCTAATTTAACATCTTAGTTTCTGGTTAGTTTCCATTACACATAGAACATGTCACAGTTTTCACTTTTTTTTTTTTTTTTTTTTTTTGAAAACTTATCATATCCTCAAAGCCTGTTCCTGAAGGGTGAATGGATTATTTATTGCACAGTGCAGTTTTGTGAGGATCTGTGGAAATGGCATCTGGTCTCCAAATGGAGACCACCTCCCCCCTCCAGGTCCTTAAGAGAACATGACAGTAATTGAGCAATAATAAAATGTTTCAGGAGGAGTGTCGGAAAGTTCAGAGCGGTGTGGGGGAGTTATAAATCTGGGCTGAATTTGGCTTGAGGAAGAAACCCCGTTATAAACTTATTAGCTGCTGACACTGTGCTTCTCTCACCTTGCCCAAGATGTAAAGCTCACCTCAACACCGTCACGCTGCCTTTCACTTGCACCTGACTCAAGGTGCTGCTGTCTCAGGCACTGCTCTGCCTCCTGGGAGATCAGTAGCAGAGATCAGGCACATGCTCTGCTCCATGTGATGGGCTCTGGACAGACCTCTTGTGTCCTGTTCCTGCTGGGACAAACCTTCTTCCCACTGAGCTGGAGTTTGGGCTGCTTCTTCCTTCAACAAGAACCTTGGCCAAACCTTTAGAGGTGCAATCTGTATATCCCCCCTTTCAGAGTAATTTGTCTCAACAAAATATTGAAGCCTTGGCTTCAGTTTACTTCAAATTAGCTTTTGGGTACCTAAATGGAGGCTTTTATCCTCTGTTCATTATTCGTGTTGTTTCTAATTTGTGTCTCTCAGAAAAGATTGCCCTTTTCCTGTCCTCCTCTGAATGATTGATGGGTTTAGAAATAAATCCAGAGTTTCAAATTCCAAGCTGGGAATCTTTCAGCACTGGAAAGCTGTTTCTGATGTGTTAAATTCTACTCTTGGATTGCAATAAGTTGCCTCCAGCTTTCAACCTAAAATCTTAGGACTTGTCTAAGGAAATTCCATAGGGTGTTACTGCAAACAGTGGTGGGAATTGGGCTTTTTCAAGTGGTGATTGATCTCCCCTATCTTACCTTTCTCTTTTGGACATGGATAAAGGTGCATTTCCATGGTTGGCAGAGGTGTCTGGGTGGTGCCTTTGTGTTGGACACCTCACTCTGAGACCATGAGTTGCTTCAAAATTATCCCTGACATGGCCTGGGATCATCATCAGCCAAGGGTTTTGTCTTCAGTAATTTTTGCCATCTATTGTGAAGTCATTTCTTGATCCAGGTGAGGGGCAGCTTGTGGTGGCCCCTAATCAGAGTAGTTTTCTTAATATGTAAAATGGCTGCTGGAACTTTGCAATCTGTCAAACCCATGGTCCTATCAAGGAATGAAACTGGATCTTCTTGTCAACAGAAGGAAAATAATGTGGTGCATTTCTTCCAAACTGGCACTTGGGTATCCTGCATTCAGCCAAAATAACTCGGAAACATGTAAGGAGTTTAAACATATTGGTCTGACTGAAAAGTCTTTTCTTCATCTGGCTTTGTGAATCTTGTGAACTCTTGTTTCTCCAATCAGTGGTTACAAAATACAGCTAAGTGTCTTTTGGAGAGAGTTGTGGAGGGATCACACCTTTAATTAGCAGTGGTTGCATACGTCTAAATAAATTCCTACAAAAAGTGACATTTTTAAGGAGATCTCATGATAAAATTGCTCTGGAGGCAAAGTTAGGGTTTCCCAGTATCACATTTAATTAACTTAGTCTGACTTTTATAGGGCTTTGTGTTATGCATTTCGTTCTTCAGTAAACAAATGGCAGAAAATTAAAGGAGAGCAACTGCCAATGAACAGTAAATTTAATTGAAAAATAATGAGTTGCCATGGGGTGCCGTAGGGTTCTGCAAAGATAACGTTATTTATCTTGGAAAAGTTCCACTTGCATTTGTCAAGACGTGATATATGTATTAGGGGAACAAAAGGGAGAAATACAGCATGAGGTAGGAAAGGGCTGAGGCCGGATTGCTCGTCCTGAATTTGGGGCTGGAGTTTGGTGGAGTGAAAAACTGATTTCCTGCACTTTCCATGGCAGCTCCAGCGCAATTTCCATCCGATGCATCGCTGAGCGAGATGTGGTGTCAGGAAGAGAAGTCACTGGAATTTGTAAGGTCCAGAGGAGCAGGAAGGAAGATGAGCATCAGTATCACAGGAGGGGAGAAACCTGTGAAATGATCTCAGTTTTCGTGGTGAATCAAAAGGCTGGATCTGAACACTCCCTCTGCTTTTCGCATCTATTTTAAGGGGGATTGAGTGTCTGCAAAACAGCACAGTGAGGCTGGGATAAAGGTGCTGAATTAAGGCAGCAGGGAGATGTCTTAATCTGGGTTTAAAGAGATACATTTGCATGCCCAGGTTTGTTCCTCTTCGTGAAACACTCGAAATTCAGCCTGGTTGAATAACTGGGCTGTGAGCAGCAAGAGCAGTTTGGAGTTGTTCAGCAGTGTTCATCCCACTGGCAGAGTGAGTGGAGTTACTCTGGGTTTTCAGTGGAGAAGCAGATCCCAAGCCCAGGGTGCCTGTGGGTGAAGATGATGTCCTGGGCATCCCAGCCCTCCCACTGAGCTGTGCCCTGTGGATCATCCCTCTGCCTCCCTGCACACCTTTCTTGGATGGCACACTTATGAAAAGTGATGTGTAGCAGCTCCTTTTTTTGCAACATCTGGTTTCCAAGCCCATCATTTCCCAGCAGCTCCCACTATGCTGCAAAACCCACCTTATTTACAGCCTTCACATTTGGAGGGCTCAACAGAGCCCAAATTTGGCTGACATTTGCAGGTTCCTGCTTTTCATTTTGACCCATTCTTGCTTTATTTTTAGCTGTTATAAAATGACACATGTTTCCGTCTTTTAGGTAATGAGATGCTTTCCACTTAATTCAATCACTAGTTAATTTGATCCTCTATTTAATTTGTTCCAAACGTCTGGAAGCAAAGTTCTGTATCTTAAGTATATGTATATATTACATATACAGCTTCCACCCTTTGCTCTGATCATTCTCCTTGCTCTAAACAAGCCTTATAATTCAATCTTAGGCTATTGAAATGTGCCATTTAATTAATAAGAAAAGCCCACATCGAAGCAGGATAGAAGGAAAAGAAAAGGTTTAAGGAATGAATCCTGGTCATAAAAGATGACTGTGACTGAAAGTTACCTCATGGAGTACCTGCTGTTGGTTAATAACTTTGCTATGGGCTATCAAATCCCTGAGAGTGAATTGATGGGAACAAAATCTTTTAGGAAAATGTTAGGAATAAATGTGAACAGCCCCTTGGTGGAGCAAGATTCAAGGTTTGTTGTGATATAATGGACCATAAACCCAAAAATGTGGTGTAGCAAAGTTTCATCTGTCACCCCAAGGCCTTTGGAGCTTGGAAATCAGATGGTGAGGGAATAACACTGCTGCAGCCTGTGCCAAATCCATGTTGTCTCCAGCGCTGTCAGCAGCACCCACCAGCACTCCATAAAGCTTTCACTTCCATCCCCAACAGATCCCTGGAAAACCCTCACCCACCCAGTGTAATCAAACACTCACCTCGGCTCTCAGCCTCAGAACTGACCTTTCTGGCTCCAGAATCAACAGATCAGCCCATCTGAGTGTCACATCCAGCTGGGATTTGGGACTGGATGAGTTTTCAGCTGGCAGAGCTCTGTGGGTGTGTGCAGGAGGAGATGCACAGCCCGGCTCCTTGGCCACAAGATGAGCACTTTTAGATGACACTTCCCAGAATGCTGCTCCTGTGCAAAGGCCAGGGGGAGAAGACACCATGGGAACCTGGGGCTTTCCAGCCCTTGGGTCAGGTGGGTTGGTGCCATGGGGTGGGTTCTCACACATCCCAGTTGGAGCAGCAGCTCAGGGCAGGGCTGCCGAAATCCTGTCAATGGATCCCCATGTTATTCTGCCAGGAAGTTGCCAAAAACCCTGCCATGCAACTCCCTTATTTCCAGCGTGTGCCTGGATGTCAGCTCAGAGTGTTTCCCAGTCTGAGCAGTCACAAGTGCTGGGATGCCCCTGTGAGGTGCCAGCTCCCAGAGTGCCAGGGATGGAGAAGGCACTGCCCCTGAGACACGTCCTGCCTTCCCTTGAGGGAATTCATCTTTCAGTTATTTTCCTTTGGGAGGTGAAGGCAACTGAAAGCCAAGCCAGGCAGCAGTTCCACATAAAACCAGGAGCTGTGCTGCTTCCCCAGCACATGTGCCCTCTCCCTCTCTCTGCTGTAAAACCATGAGTGGGCTCTTCCCTGAAAAGGCACAAAAGTTGTGTGGTTTTCAAGGCTGGCAGACACATGTGGGTATGGCTGTAGCAGGACTCCTGTGCCAGATGTTGATACTGCTGGCAAAAGTGTTTTCCCACACGCAGTTTTTGGTGGCCTCCCCCTGCCCTTGGTCTTGCCTTGCTGTGGGTGGCTGTTCCCACAGCACAGGAGCACCTGCAGCTGGGCAGGAAGGTGTGGGATGCTCAGGGATGATTGCAATGCCAGGACAGGGGGAATTGGAGGTTGCAAGCAACTGAGAGAAACCACCCAAAGGCTGAGGGAAGGGGTGGGTGGGTAACAAAACCACGATCTGTTCAGAGAGCAGCGAGGTGGTGTTGGCCAGGATTCAGTTCCCCCACGAGATGGAGACAGCGCTGCTGGTTTCGGTTACTTTCCAACTGTGGTGCAGGAACAATTTGTCTTAATAAATTGCAAGGAATAATGCAACAGGACAGAGCTCTCGAGAGGGCGTGAGGGTTTTTATGGGAACCATGGGATGAATATTAACAAACAGCTTGCTTACTGTTGGTTTGTGACCTGAGCTCCACAACTCTTTGTGGCCTGTGTGCCACAAACTCGAAGCTAATGCCCTCTGATCTCCATGGACCAGTTTGTTATATGGTGTCTCTGGGTTATGTGATGGGGATCTGTTGCAGTGCCACTGAGTGGAGGGGAGCTGAGCCCTCCCTCTCACCCAGCAGTCACCCAGGGCAGCATGAGCAGAGGGAAGAGTCTTTTTAACTCCTTCACAGAAATAAAATCCTCATTTATGCTGCTTTCAGCTCCCTTGCTGCTTTCCTGAGGCAAAATACTTCAGCAGTCCTCCTGGGTCACTTTCCCCATGGATGTGATGGTAGCTTCAGGACAGCTCAGGATTTCCTTGGGAGGACAACCTCAGGAGCACAGACTGTAGTGATGGGAGAAGAGGGAATGGCTTCAAACTGAGAGAGAGTAGATTTAGATTAGGAGTTAGGAAGAAATTGGGTGGGCAGGCCCTGGCACAGGTTGCCCAGAGAAGCTGTGGCTGCCCCATCCCTGGAAGTGCCATGGCCAGGTTGGATGGGGCTTGGAGCAACCTGGGCTAGTGGAAGGTTTCCTGTACCTGGCAGGGATTTGGAACTGGAAGATCTCTAAGATCCCTTCCAACCCAAACCCATTCTGTGATAATTCCTGCCTCTGCCCCTGCTCTCCTCTCTGGTCTTGGTCACATCACTTCACCAGTGTGATGTGGGGCTGTGTTTTGGTGTGTCACGCACAGACAAGCCCAGGGAAGTTTTTTCTGGATATTGCAATGCAGCTGGCAGGAGACTGGGCCTTGCTGGGTGCTTTGTATGAAGCACTTCAATATAACGAGTAAGTGGAGAAGCATAAGAGGATCAGTGTCAAAGATTGCCAACAGGGAAGGGGAATGTGCTGAGAGATACATGGGGGTGGCAGCACTTTGGGGCCTTTATTTACTGCAGTGTCTGGTTGCAGTACTGACCAGCTCACTCTCCTTCTGGCCTGTCCTTATCTGAATCTCAGTAATTCTTGTTTTTATTTTTGCAAACACATGTTGTGTTCCCAAGCAGCACAGAGGAGGTGCTGCTCTGCTGAGCTGCTCCTGCAGCTGCTGCTGCTGCTGTGGTGCCATGGACCTCGGGAGACTGGACAACCCACTGTGGTCCAGGGACTGATCCTGCATCCACCATCACCTTGTGGGACTCTCCACTGTAAATTCAGTTGGTGCAGGAAGAGACATATCACACACCGACAGAGCCTCTGCTCGTCATTCCTGTCTTCCAGACCTGTCTCATCTCCTTTCACCTGCATCTAAATCTCCCTTCTCTTCCCACCCCAATGGAAAGCAAACCTAATAGAAAAAGCAGTGCTAATGATCACGACCCCACTACTATTTTATTTCCAATTGGCAGCTCATGCAAGCAGCCTTATTTTCTCTTCTAATAGGAAATTTTATGGTGTACCAAATTGCCCTGTAATAGCCTGTGCTGAGTTGCCTCCTGAAAGGTAAACGAGTTTGAATTTTTATGATCAGTTATTATTACTTTTTTGCCTATTCCATAAAAAAAGGGGTGGGGAGTGGGGGGTTTCATTAAGGGGACCCTAAGGTTGCAAAGTGGAGCTGCTGGGAGCCAGGTGGTGCCTTTGGAGGGCTGCACGTGTCAGGCAGTGCCTCTCCCAGCTGTCTGACCTCGGCTGGTGGCCCTGATCCCTTCTCGTGCTGGCTGTCACCTCCAGGTGAACAGACCTGCTCCACCTGAGGTCTCACCTGGGTGCTGAAGGGTGGGAGAAACGGCTTGGTATGCACAAAAGGGAGGGTTTGGGGGGCATCAAAGCCCAGGCGTTACTCTGCACGTTATGGAGTGCCATCTCCTGGCTTGATAGGAATTAACTGGGACTCCTGCACTCCGTACCATCCATAGGGAGCCCGGGCAGCTGCTCCTGCTGCCTTTAGGCTGCTGTCCAGGTCAGGAAATTATCCAGGGAGGCTGGCAGCAGCAGGATACGGGAGCGCCTAATCCAGAGCTGCTCTCCCGTGCTGGGTGGGGAGAGCTCATTTCCCATTAATGGCTTTGAGTTAATTAGAGTCGCTGAGCCCTCACACAACCCGAGCTGGAAGTGGCAGGACACCGGGAAGTCCCCTTAGCATCCTCCACCGTGTTTTGTAGTGGAGAAGCAGCAAGGAGGCGTGGCGTGTGATCCAGTGAGGGATTAGAAGGGAAATATTCCTTGGGCATCAGGACATCTACTTTATTTTAGCTAACATTTGGTGCCTAAATATTTTTTTAGCTTTGCACGAAGGTGACTGCAAAGACCATACTTCGAACATCTCAGTGTCTGCTGGTATTTGTGAAAATATGTGATTTGGGGATTTTGGTAGCTGGACCTGGCTGGTGAACTGAAAACTCAGAAGGAACTGGAGTGGGAAAGGTCAAGTCCTTCCTGGTAGCAGTGTGTCCTGTCTCCTGGTTATGGTAAAGGCTGATCCTCACTGAAGATGCTGTCCCATGTTGGTCTGTACCCCAGGTAGATTTAATCACTGCCTGTAACCATCACACTTCCATTAGTTGATGGTAACTCTGATAAACCTGATGGCAAAACACGGAACAATTTATGTAAAAAAGATTTAAACTCGGTTGAGTGAATGCACTTTTCAATTTTTTTCATTATGCATATTTTTTTCAGTAGCTAAAAATTGTTTGAAAAATCTGCAGGATCTCTCACTAAGTAGTTCAACAGAAAAAGGAGATCTGTAATGGCGAGAAAAAAGCAATGATTTTGTGAAAAAAATGATCATACACTTTCCACTGAAGTGTGACTAAAAATACTGTACAGAATTTTGCAGTAACAATTTATCTTTGGTTGAACAAATGACATTTAAATATATCTAATATCAAAATCTGTACTTAGAATGTTGACCATCAGTGCCATTTACTGTAGCTGTGTGAATATGAATGTGACTTTGATGATGATGATGATGATGACTGCTTTGCCTGGTAACACAGCTCCAGAGCTGGGCAGCCCCCATGAGCTGCTCTGCTCACTCCCCATCTTGATGTGCATCCACGAGAGCAGCGTGCTCCAAGACAGCCCTCCAATCATTTGAAAAAAGGGGGGGTTAGTGGAGCTGTACATGTATTTATAGAAACTTCTGTTGCTTGCCTGTCTCACTAGGCTGTCACTGCTGTCTAACAGCAAACCGGATTCCTGGTGCACTTTGTGGCACAGGCGCCAGACAAGTTGGGTGCCTGGTTTTCACTGGGCGCTGGTTTTGGTGGCCCTGGGTGCTGGGACAGTCCCTGTGCTGAGCTGTGTTGGGGGTGGTGGGGGCTGGTGCATTGGGTGCAGAGGGGGTTGGAATTTGGAGCCTGTGTGTTACTGAGAGGGTCTCTAAGAGGTGACTATGAACAGCCAGTGCTGGTTCCCAAGGATCCCACCTCTGTTCAGAAAGCTTTTGGGGTGGCTAATTGGAAGGTGACAAACTCCTTCTGTCCATCCATGTGTCTGACTAATCCCAAAAATAGCTCATGGAAACCAGCTCTCACTGGAGATGCTGCCAATCCATTTCTGTATGTCTGGTTTGAAAATTCCTGCCCTGACTGAGGCCAGCAGCCCACATCTGCCTGACTCACCTCCGTGGTTTTGGGAGACAGGGGCATCTTCCTTCACCTCCTTCAGACAGAGCCTTCCATGGAGCCAAGGGGTTCTTTCTTCCTCCAGGGAGACCAGAGGAACCTCACAGAAGAAAGAAATAAAAAGCAGATTCTCAAACTTTTAAAATTTAGTGCTGGGAGTGATGAAAAAAGGGCAATCATTCTCTTGGATTCACTTACTCTCCAACTTTCGGAGACAAGATTACTCACTCTTTCCCTGCGGAGAGGGCAGAAATGAACTTCAGCTGCTCTGACATGATTTAGGCAATTACCCACCCCAGCCTGGCTGTGTAACACCAGTGAACATCCTTTTGCAGTGATAGTTACGCAGTTCTAAGACAGATCTCCTGGCAGAGAGCCGGAGTGGCCCAAAGCAGATAAGGTTGAGCGGAGCCCTCTGTGCCCCGTGATGTCTTTGCCCACTTTAACTCATCCCTTGTCTTACTCCTTTACACCTCCCAACACCCTGCTTTAGTTTCTTTTAAAGCTGTCTGTTTATTGTATGTGGGTGAAATCTGCTCATGCTGTACTGTTTATTAGTCCAAAACTGAGGTCAGGCAGGTTGGATTTCTTTCCCGAGTGCTTTTATAATATTTGTGTTAGCTGGGCAGCTAAGTGCTGTCAGATGTAGCGGCAATGGAGCTTGCTGCTGTTGAAATTTTTATGGTTTCATGCATTTTACAGCATCACCTGTCAGACTCCAGCAATCATGATGTCACCTGTAGTGGAATATATAAATTTGAACAGAGAAGACTGGAGCTAAGGGAGTTCTTCAGTAAACTGGGTTCCTTTTCCCCCTCCTCCTCTGGAGGGAAGGCTGGGAGGTCTTAAGACATGGCGAAAGAGAAGGAGCAGAGCTGTGCTCCCCTGGGCTTTGCCCCAGCCGTTCTGCATGATCTGGGCAAAATCGCTGCCTTCACTCCGGCTGTGGATTCCATACTGCCTCTTTGTTCTGCTGGCTGTGTCTCCAGAGATATGGTCCTGTATTCATCCTCAGCTGTGGGAAAGGCTGGCTTGGCACTGGGGAGTCTCCAGTGGCTGTGCTGTAGGCTGGTACACTGTGTGTGGGTAGGATGGAAGGATGGAAGGAAGGGTGGGTTTAGCAGATGAGTGTTTTAGCATGTAGGAAGGGAGTGATGGGACGGGATTTGTTCTGTGTGAATAAGCACCTCAGGGTACCCTCTGCCTGGTGCACTCATGGTCTCACCATGCCCAGCTCTCTCCTTCCGGGCAGTTTGGTCTCAGCCCAATTTTAGTGTCCTTGCAGCTTGGATTTACAATTTACAACAGCAGCAGTCAGACAGAGCCAGCGAAGGGCCTAAGGAGCACGAGATCTTGTTGGGTGTGAGCTGTCAAAGCCCAGTGGAGGTGTGAGCTGCGTGGTGGAGGGTGGCAGGACACACTCTGCCCGTGGTGTTGGGCACTGGGATGGGCGTGACTCGGTGTGTTGTGTGGTCGTATCCTCAGATCACCCATGGCCCACACTGTCCACTGAAAGAGGGGTGCAGAGATGTATGGAAGGATTCAGCCATAGGTCAAGCAGTGTGTTTTTAGAAACAGAAGCCTGATTGTGTTGTATCCTGCTTCTCCTTGCTCAGTGCAGTCTTGTCCCTGCAAACACTCCCTTAATTAAGCATCAAACAAGCATTAGGATGATGTTCCGTGTGGCTCAGTGACCCTAAATGAAGACACCGAGCCCTGCTGAGCTGTAAACCCTCAGTAAACGAGGCTGAAGAACACAGTGGCCAGGTTTGGGGAGCTCTGTAACCAATACACATCTCACGGTGTCATTAGGCCTCAATAAATCTGTTCCTAATAGTTGCTATTTACTGAGGTTTTGCAGCTATGCCAGAGCTACGTATCTGTTACCTTGTCCAGCCTCAACAAATGTGTTTTTAATAATCAATTGGTACTGCAATAATAAACAGTAATTCCTTTATTAAATATAAATTTGAACATGTTCTGCATTTCAGTCGTACTGAAATCACTGTCTATTTTTTTTCCCCCACTCTTTTTACCAGCTATTGGTACTAGTGTGCACCAAGCATTACTGCTCCTTATAGGGTTTTGCTGTCTTTGCCTGATTTATAACTCATGACAATATTTCAGTGCTTTGTTTCTACCCCAACCGAAGCAGTCTATCAGTTGCTTCCAAGCAATCTTCCTAGGAGGAATGTTGCACTCTCTCTTATGGATCATTAACTGGGAATGAACTTGGGGCCTTCAGATGTGAACACGCTGCTATACAAGCTAGCAGGCCAACACTTTTAGCTGACAGTACAAGTTATAGTGGTACTGGACTCTAATCTTTTACAGAAAAACCAATAATTGAAGAGGAAAGTTGATTTCTTGCAGTGCCATTGAAGGAGTTTTATTGTTTCCAGGGCCTGCATCTCAGCTCAGGTCTTTAGAGCTGGGTGCTCCCATGGCTCAGATATCCCAGCTCACGTGCCCTTCCTGAGGTGGGCACTGCCATGGGAGTACTCTGGGGGTACAGACAGGGCTGCAGGGATGCCCTGTGCCTCTCTGGCAAACCACTCTGCTTCCCAAACTGCAGTGCTCTGTGGAGAAGGGCTTTGAAATATGAGAGGAGGTTTGTCTTCTTCCCATCAGCGTCTAAAGAGAGTTTTCTTTCCAGGGCTGGTTCAGGATTCTGCAGAATGTGATTGTGATGAAATATTCCCGAGGCCAGTTCTGGACAACAGGTGAGGAACACAAGGAATTTCCATGATTCACATCACTCTGCCCAAACACCCAGTTCGTTCACCTTGCATCTTAAATCTTCTCTAATTTCTGAATTTTGCAACCTTTCGTAGCATCATGCTTGGAAATATTCTGCACTCCCAAGGCACAGCATCTGGTTGTTCCTGTACCTGCACGGGAGAGAAACAGGAACTGTTCCTTCTGCAGCTTCCACTTTGATTTCACTTGAGGGAAGTTTTGAATCCCAGTCCCATCCCCACCTTCTCAAACGACCTTTCAGCGTTGGATCAGAACACACTCCTCTCCCCAGAATGGGGCCTTCTGCAGTCATTAGTGGCTCCGGGGTGGGATGAGTGTTTCTCCCCTACTTTGCCATCCCACCCAGCTCACCCCAGCAGGGGGAGGGAGGAAGCTGCTGGTGCACCCCCGTGGCTGCCAGACCCCTCTGAGCAACGAGAGCCGTGTGTGTGCGTGCGTTCCTCGCGTATGTCGAATGTCACATCTCATTAAGGCACATCAAGCCATAATGGGTGCAGAGTTAGACGCCTTTAATTAGTCCAGTCAAAGGCAGGAATTCCCTTCTGCAGGGAGAGTCTGCTCCCATGACAAGAAGATTATTGGCCTCAGCTTGTGATCATCGAGCTCGGAGTTTTCCATCCCACTTTAAGTCATTTGCAATTTTCTGTTCCTCACACTGGTGGTTTTAAAGGGCTGGTTTCGTTCCAGGAGGGCAGGGGGTCAAAGCATTTTGGTGAATGGCAGCGAGCTCTGTCCCCTGTGCCTCTTTGGACAAGTCTGCTCCCTCCTGGACTACCTCTGTGTGTTTGTCTGGACGTAACAGGGAGCCTAGGACTGAACCAGGACCTTGCTGGTGAATGCCGGTGGTGTCTGGGAGACATCAACTGTCTCATGGTATTGAGAAATGCAGTATTGAACACACTGAGGAATAGAAATCATAGACTCATAGAAAGGTTTATATTTGGAGGGATCTTAAACATCATCTTGTTCCAACCTTCTGACATGGGCAAGAATGCCTTCCACTAGACCAGGTAGCTCCAAGCCCCATCCAGCTAGTCTTGAACTTGTGAGGAGACATGTCACCATCCTTCACCTGCTTCAGGAGGGTTGTTTACTAGTAAACCACTGGTAGGTCACTGTGTTTGAGCAGTCCAATGTTGCTGTTTGTCTCTGCTCCTGATTGATCCTGTTCAACCATCTCTCCTTCCTCAGGGTTATAAACACCCGTGGGCAGAGCGAAGCTCCAGCACTGTGGGGCCAAAAGGCCCACGGAGAGCTGCTCTGGGCTCCTGTTGCCTGGCAGGCGGTACAGCTGTGGGGAGTGTGGATAAAGCCTGTGTGTCTGTCCTGTGGTCTGAAAGGTCAGACATGCCCATTTTTAGGAGATAATTGAAAATCCCCACCCTATGTGTCTTTCTACTTTATTTTTTCTTGTGAACATTAAGATGTCTTATGCCATTATATATCACCCCATTACTGAAGATGAGGCGATAGAGGGGAAATAGCTTAATTCTGTATTTTGTCTCCCTTTTCTATCCTTTTGGTTTAAGCTAAGCTCTACAGAGTTTGAGCGTATTGTTCCTTTGTCAGAGCTGTAGAAAGGCTTTTGTGTCTGATTGCTTGTCCATGTTCTCAGCTGAGTACAATATTCCTCTCTTGACTCTTTGATATCCTGAGATTTTCTCTTGCCACAGCAAAACTACTGAACTTTTGGCTTAAATGGATCTTTATTTTGGTAACTTGATGCTACCTCCTCTGAAAAACAAGTCCTAGGCTTGAAAGCAACTCCAGAGTATCTCAAGGTCTACATGGATGTGGATCAAAGGTCTGGAGAGAAAAATGTTTTCTTGACATCTGTAAATAAGAATAAGTTGTTTGGGAGTACAGTAAGTACTGTTGAAGCACTAGAGATGGTTGGGGTATTGTTGGATTAACTGCAGCAAACTTCAATTCTGTATCAGAGATAAAATGGCCATTTGACAGACCAGAAGTCTTACCATTTAAAAAATTTTTGGAGTTTTGGGACATGGATCTCAGCTGATAGAATGAGATGAATAAGATCTTTTTCAGAACCACACAAGTGAGATAAACACACAGGCTGCAGCTTTTAGTGAAGTCTCAGGAAACGAAACGCTGGGCTGGTTCTATGCTCAGAGCTGACTGACATGATGGGTTGGTGTTTCTGGAGAACCTCATTGTGGTTATTTTGGGGTAGTTCATAACCCAAACTCCAAACCAAGTTTCTCATGTGCCCCTGGGCCCCTGTAGCCATGGGCAGGGAGGGGATATGGACACGGCCTTGACTGATGCTTCCTGCCTGCAGAGGCAATAGTCAGCATCCAAGATTTAAGGTCAGGCAGGATGAATAATTTCCAGAGTCTGGCAGGTTTCCAAGTCACCCCTATCGTGGATATTACCCCTCATAAAGACCACTGTGCTATGCTGGGTCCTTGGGTTGGAACACTATTTTCCTAGCAAATGACTCCGTGGTGCACCTGGGATGCAGTGATTGATGAGGCAGATTTGCATGAAGGATGAATGCTGAATAAATGCAGGGAATCACACAGGGGCTGTTGGCTGGAAGCTGGAAGGGGCTGTGGAGGAGAGGAGAGGAGAGGAGAGGAGAGGAGAGGAGAGGAGAGGAGAGGAG
>JAWWEU010000041.1:8929396-8952897 GCA_035583155.1 Acropternis orthonyx
GGCCGGTGGTGTGGAGGAGAGGAGAGGAGAGGAGAGGAGAGGAGAGGAGAGGGAGTGAAACCCTGCTCGAGCCATCCAGCCAAGCCCCGTGTTTAGTCAGGTGCAGCCCAGCTCATGTGCACAACCCTCCTGTTATCTTACCCCAAATAAAACTGCAGCGGGACGTGTCAGAAAGAAAGACCCTGGCTCAGACACCATGAAAGGGAAGTTTATTTAAGTAATTACCAATGAGGCAGTGGGTGCTTCCTGAGAATTAATGACTGCTGGGCTCGATGGCCTCTGCCCAGTGCTCAGGAAATGTCCCAAGCTGATGGTCTGGTGGTGTGTAGGGAGGTGCAAGTGCACGTAGGGTGTGATGGGTGGGTGATGCTGGTGTTGGTGGCTCTTGGGAGGGTGGCTCAGCAGAACAGAGCAGGGATTCTTGCACAGCCTTGGGGGAATTGCTCGGCTCATTTAATTGCAGTGACTGTAAGCTGACTTCCCAAAAGGTTTTTGGGAAGCTCAGCTTTAAAATCCTCTGTCTTGGTCAGATGGGCTCTGCTGGTTCCAGTTCTCTGCTGGTTCCTGGACTCTAGGGAACCAGCACTGGTGTCCTGAAGCAGAAGATTTGGCTTGGTACTTCTGAAACTGATCTTGTTTGTTTTCCACAGCTTGTTATGCTTCTCTTGCAGTCTCGTAGACTTTTCTTGGTTTTGTTCCTTTTCCTCTGGCAGTCGTGCCTGAAAAACCACTGAGATTTCTAGTACAGTAATAGCTATCATTAATAATGATACCTTTAAATTTTAGTCAGCCTTTCTAAAGTGTTTTCCTGACTATCTTCTTTTTTGCTAATTGCCTTTCTCCTGTGTCCTGAGGAAACTTACATTTTCTAGAAGTTCTGCCAAGGAAGGATGGGGGACTTGGCTCTGATATTTATATATTTTTCCTGAGCAGCTGTTGTCAGCTGGTGGAGCAGAAATATAGTTTTGATGGGCCTCCTTGTGCCCAGAATGTGGAGATAAAGGCCCCAGAACACCAGTAACCAAGTCAGGAAACAACTAGCCTGAGATGGGAGGCTGAAGCCAGCTCCTGCAAAGGGGCTGTGGGTCTCTCCCTGCCTCACATCTGCTCATTGAGCAAGGGGCCAAGTGGAGCAGCAGGAATGGAGGATTCCCCACATAACTGCACTTTGCTGTGCTCCCATCGTGCAGGAGGATCTTGGAGCCCAAACTGGTGAGTCTGGGGTATTTCTCAGGCAAGAGAGAGGGAAGGGAGCTGTTAGGGGCTTGGGAAGGGTGACCCTGCAGGTGTGGGCAGAGGTGCTCTGGTGGGTACAGGGCAGGGGAGTGGGAGCATGAGAATGGTGAGATGTGCCCTGGGCTTCATTCTTAGCTGAGGTGAAGCTGGAGAATTTGGAAAAGTCCTTTCCTGTTGTCCCCAGCAGTGTATGAATCCCCATCCATCTCTCCACACATGCAGCGGTTGTTCCAGCTGTTAGTCCAATGACTTTTCATCCCCAAGGATAAACTTAGAAACCCCTCACTCCTGTGTCCTCTAATCTGACCCGGTCACAAGAAACAGCAAATTATTCTGGGATTTTCAAGCCATCAAAAAGGCATCTGCTGTTCCTCCCCTTTCCCATGGCTGCCTGAGCCATGCCCTGCCACCAGCTGGGTCGGATAATGGTGGTGGAGTCAAGAAGTGGCTGACATGGGGTGTCAATAGCCATGAACTTGGGTGGAGAGAGGGTTACACTTGGGTTAAGGTCTGTCCCAGCCTCGTGCCTTTAGCAGTGCCACTCCAGGACACCAGCACTATTGGGAAGGCAGCTCCAGAGCAGTTGGCCTGGTTTCTAGAACATCCAGGGTGCCAGACTAGGATCCCTGAAGTGGGGTGGAGCGCAGAGAGGCAGGTGGGGGACACTGCAGGAGTCAAATCTGGGAAAGGTTTGCTGGTAGAGCACAGCTTATGTTTCACTTGCAGGTCTTTGAAACCAAGGCATTTCTGTGACACTTCAAGTGAAAAATGATCATTTTTTTCTGATAAATTTTAATGAAAATTTCCAGCTGACTCTAAACCCAGGCTTTGCTTTCATGCAGACCCTTTCTTCTCAGTGTGTCTGCCCCCTTGGCTGTGCCCAGTCAGCAGCCTGCTGGATGCTGAGCATCAGAGCTGAGAAATTCTTAGTGATCAGGGCGTCCTAAATGCCAGGAGCAGATGCAATAAAGGACTGTTCCTTTCCACTTGAAATGCCTGTTGCGTTTGCCAGGCAGCCAACACTGGAAATTCATTCTGACTATTTAAAAAGACCTTTTAAAGCTTTTGAATAGTTTCTGGCTCATTCTGCAGCAATAAAACCATAGTGCCTGAGAGTCAGATGTTCAGGACCTTACCAAGTAACTAAATACAAGATACTTGGAAGCATTGTTGAGTGCTTAGGAACAAGATAATTATACTGGCCCCTACCCCGTTGTTTGCATGTCCATGATCTCTGTCCTGGGCTCTTTCTAGTGACATTTGGGGTTAACACAGAACAAAGAAATAGGACACGGATTTGCAAAATGGGGATCCCACCTGCTATGGCGTGGTGGAACAATTGTGTCAAGGAAACAGGCAAAGAAGGGAAGAGAGGTGGTGAGTTTTCCTTCTCATCCTGCTCACAGTGCCAGGAAATCAAACATTGCTTGTCTTGTCTGGTTCTCTGAGGGCAGATTTCACCTTGTCCTTTCGGATGTCTCTTCAGAATGAGACAACACACTGTTAACCTACTCTCTCCTGTCATGGTTAGGGTGGGATCAAGGCTTCCCTTCTGCTTTTCCTACAAGTGGTATTCAGCTCCAAAGGTGTCAAGCTTCTCTATTAGGGAATCCATCTCTTTGGAAGGGGAAGTACCATGTGTGCTACTCTGGTGCTTCCTTAGGAAACTGCTCTTTGTTGGATTGGAGTCAGGATGCTGAGCAAGGTTGGACATTTGGTGTGACAGTTTGGTCATCCTAAACTTGGGCTGAGTGGATGTGGGGGATGTTGGCTTTCACCCTGGAGCAGCATGAGATACAGAGCACCTGATATTTTTTGACTGGAATCTGTGGCTGTTCCATCCTCACCATCGAGGTGAGTTGTTGTAGGTCCCACAAGATCCACAGGTCTGGGGCTGCTTGGAACCAGCACCCTGTGTCTGGGAGGGATATCAGCCCAGGCCACCACAGAACTTCCTAATGCTCGTTTTCCTACCTTGGACATCAGACCTGGCCTCCACGTCACCCTTGCACACAGGAACCCATGACAGTTTGGGGCTGCCCCCATCCTGATTCTCCTGACCTGGGAGTGATGGTCACTCCCTGAGGAGTCCAACCACGAGAGCCTGAGGCAAGGAGAGCTCAGCAGCTTTAGTGAGAGACTGCTCCACAACATGCCTTTCTCTGACACCTTTGTCATGGGAGCCCTGGGGACAGGCTGGTGGTCACAGAGGCCACCAAAGTATCTTGTTGGGAGCTGATTTCCCTCCAAGTGACTGAGCCCACAGTGTGCCATGGGGCCCAGCTTGCCAGATGGCTCCCTGGCATCGGATCAGGGCTTTTCCATGCAGCAGGGAAGAATGTAGTTGTGAAGGCTGATAAATGGTCTGTGAAGATTTGTCTGGTACCGTTTTGGTCTTCTGGGAATGAGGACCTCATTGCAGATCAAATGTCTGGTCTTTAAACTGGCATAAATCAGCATAACTCTACTAAAGTTAATGGAGTTGTGCTGATTTACACCAGCTGAATTTATACCATCAAAAGTCATTCATTTGCTCTGTCTCTTCTCCATTTTCCCCCCTTCCTTGGATTAGAAATGAAGTCTATAAAGCTAATATGGTCCCTGCAGCAGCGTAACTTCCACAGAGTGTTTGCTTGAAGAGGTTAAAAGCCCTATAAACTGCTTTACATTCTCTAATAATAGAATGCAGATGCAAAGGGGAAGGATTTGATGGTCAATTAATGCAGAAACTATCCAGTGCTTTGCATAGATCCTACTGCCTGGCTTTGAAATACAATGCCCAATTAAAACCTTACCCAGAACTATACCAAGATTAAAAAAGTAGTAATAATCTGCAGCACTCTAGGTAGCATGCTGCAGTTTTCAGGGTGCCTCTGAGCTGTGCCTCATAAACTCTTGGATAAGGTTTGTCTGGGTGTTTCCAACTGCAACTGCTCCTGGAGAGAAGCCGTGAAGTAGCATTCAGCTGGCAAAGCTGGAGAGAGGGTTATTTTATGGAGGAAAAGAGAAGGGGGGAGGTAAGGAAAGTGTTGACAATCCCTTGTGCATTCTTCTGAAAGGAAAAGAAAATGATAGTTACTGTAAATGTTCTGCCCTTCAGCTGGGTTATCCAGAGGCCTCGCTGCCGTGCTGGGCCAGGCAATGCCCACAGAGTGGCTCTGGGAATGGGATGGGATGGATGGGATGGCATGGGCTGGCACAACCTCGGCATATTCCAGGAACTTACTTTGCAGCTGGGTTGAGTATCCCTTGCTCCAGCTCTTAGGGACAATAGTATTGATGACCTGTCAGGGTGTCTCTGCACGTGGTGGTGGCGGCTCCAAAATAATGGTGCAGTTTATCAGCAGAAATATTTGGTGGAGCAAGAGGTTGGGGCTGCAGCTGGGTGGATGAGATCTGGATTTAATAGTCCAGAAGGTGGAATGAAAGCCCTTCTCTTTCAGTAGTCCCCACCAGAAGCAGGAGCTGAAAGGGGATAAGGCAGTTCAGGCAGTGAGGAGCACTGGCAGTAATTAGTCAAGGTAACAGCCACCCCCCTCTTGGCTCCAGAGCTTACTCGCTGGCAAAAGACACCGGTGTGGAAATACACCACCTTCTTTTAAGGCTTCTAGTAATTTACTTGCAGTACGGAGTGACAAAAAGGTGGAAAACTAGAGCTGTGCATCCCTAGGGTACCTGGAGACACTTCCTTCAGGACTGAGACTAAGGACACAGGCTGCCTTAGCCAGAGAGATCTTCCCAGGTTTTCTGGAATGACCCCACTCCTTGGGTAGCTCTTGCTTGTAACTGGATTTCCTCGGCATTAATCAGACAAAAGGGAATCACATTACTCACCTTAACCACCAAAAACATGGGTAGCTCATACAGTCAGTTATTCACCTGCCTGAAATTATCTCTTCTAGGAAAATTAATGCATTTAATAGTAGAGATCCAAGGAAGGCCAGTTCCTTTCTTGTCAAGGTCTTCGATGTGCACAGAGCAAAGTGGCTTGGGCAGGGATTCATGGTGGTGGCTTCCCCTGGGCCTGACCAGGAGGCATGACAAGTCCATCTGTGAGACATCAGAACCCTGATGGCAGCCCAGCATGTCTTCTTGTTCTCTCTCTGCCTCTCTTTTCCTCCTTTTCATAGGTTTGTAATGAGGACTGGAATATGCAATCATTTAAGAAGAGTCATTGAAGCAACTAATAAACAGGACAAACCTGTCTTAGATGAGACTGAGCCCACCGAGGATGGGGAGTCTTCCAGGTGGGTCTTAAAGCCCAGTTTAAGTTGAAGGTTTCAATGTGTTTCTGTCTGAGCTCACACACCTTCCTCAGCCCTTGGTTTTAGTCCCAACTGCCTGAAATCTCAGCACAGATTGCCAAGGTCAAGGGGAATTGCCCGAGGTTGGGATACTAAAACTAAATGAATGGAGCATGATATGAAAGCACAATGGGGCTGATTTTTTTTATTGCAGGAAGGCCTCTCGACACTGTTCTGACAGCATAAACGGTCATTTACATCTATTTTAGGCAATGCAAAAGCTTGATCTTCATTTACACATGTTGAAAAGAAAATATAATACGTTTTAAGACTAAGCCCCTTCCTACTGCCGAAGAGATGGAAAGAGACTTTAGTGTAAATAAGGTTCAGGCCTGTTTTCAGCTCCAGCACCACGAACGTGCCGGTGCAGACACAGGAATGATGCCAAATGTATTTATTTTGGCCTGGCTGGGTGTTTCTTCAGTTTTCTGTCTGCAGGAGAAAGTGAATGCACACATTCTGGCTCTGCCTTCCACGAGAGCCACTGGAAGTGTCACTTCCCCCTCTCAGGCAGGGACCGAGGACGCCGTCCCAAAAGCCACCTCACAGAGGATGCTCTTGTTGGGCAGGACCTGGGGCTGCTGAATGGGCACCTTTGTGGTGAGGGCTGTGAGTTCCCTGTTTCCAGCTGCCCAGGACTTGTCAGCAGCTTTAAGCCAAGCAGAAACTGAGGATGCACAAGCTGACAAACTCTGTTTGTGTCAATAAAGTAAAACAGCGCTCTGCCGGCTGCCGGATATGGGCTCCAGACCCTCTCCCGGGGTGGAGGAGACACGGAGTAACTGCTCAAAGATGTGAGCAGTTCCCTAAACAGGATGGTGATGACAATTACAGGCTGATAGGGGCTCAGTATTTACATCTCCTTAACCAGGCAGACTTTAAACCCAATCAGAGACCGGGAGAGTGTTGCTCTTCCCTGAGAACGTTGGGGGAGACTGTGATTTATCATGGGGCACAGGGCAAGTGGCTGATCCTGCACAGAGGTTCAGTAATATGGACCATCTGCAGGCAGACTGTGGTGCAGCCTCTCCCCATCCTTTTTTCTCTCTGTGTAGGACAAGGGGCAGCCTAGATCTGAAGGGAGGTGCAATTTTAAGCAGGGCTGACGTGCCTCTGTGCCAGCGTGGGATGGATTAGAATTAGTTTCTGCTAATTTGCTCCACATGGAGCTTTCAGTTTGAATTCTGTCTCCCGAATTAACAGGCAGACCACCCTCTCAGTATCCTGACTGCTGTGTTTCTCGTTGTGAGGGAAGAATTTCTCATCCATCCTGTTTTCCCTGAGGTTCAGGCAGTGGCATACCCACGGCTCCAAGGGAAGGGATATCTGTGGCTGTGTGTATTCCGCCTCCTGGAACCCTGATCTGGTCCAGTCTTGGGCAGTCATTTTAGAAAACAGCAAACCCTGCAGTTTGGAAGCAGGAAGGATACACAGATCAGTGATTATCTCCTGGTTTTTTTTTTTTTTTTGTTTCTGCCTGAATCACAGATTGTTCCTGTTCAAGAGGCAGTTCTTAGTAGTCTCGCTGCTCTCTTTAGCAGAGAACCCAAAATAAGTCTTGTCAGGGAAGGTCCAGGGTCTCTGATTTTTTTGCAAGTACTCAAAAAACCAACTGTTTCTGCAGAGTGGCATTAAAAAAAGTGCCTAAGGTCCTACGGCAGTCTTTCTGTTGCTAATGAAGAGCACAGCTCCTCCAGCTGGGCCAGGCCCACAGGGCTGAAAAAGAGAAATGCTGCAGCATAGACTTAGTTAATTTGTCTGAGGGTGATGCACTTGCACTGCAGAAGCACCAAAGCTACAAAGTGAGACACAGAAAATACCTGCTCAGCCCATGGATAGAAGGGGCCCATGCTGAGGGTTGCACAGGGTGTGATTTGTGGGGTTTCATTCAGGCCAGGGAAAATGCCCTAATCCTGGTGGCTCCTTCAGGGGTCTGTTCAACCAGGTTTGCACTGGGGAGCTTCTCTCTGAGGTTCACTCTCTGTGTCACCTGCTGTAGGCCATCCCAGGAGGAGCAAAGTCTGGTTTGGGTTTGCCTCTTTCTCAGGATGTATTGACATCCTGTGTGTGGTTGGAGTCTCTCTGTGGTCAGGTTCCCTCCTGAAAAATGAGATTCCTGCTATAACAATCCCTCTCACATCCACAGCAGCCTGGCTAAATCATAGCTATGTAATTTCTCAGTGAAGATCTGGACATTTCCAGTAGCTTCTGAGTTATTAGGAAGATGTTTACTTGGAGGTATAACTATTCCTGAAAACTTGTATTGAGATCTTGGAGTACCTCTAGGAGCCCTGTGGAGATTCAGGAGCCCCATACAAACCTCAGGTAACACAGCTCTTGAAGCAAAGACTTGCTGCCCTTGATATGAGGCAGAATGAGGCTGAATGTGGTGATGTGAACCCAAACTATCACCACCAAGGGCTGAATTTTGCCCTGAGCCACCCAACCACGTGTAAATCTGGAACACCTTCACTGGAGGTGAATGAATAAAGCTAAATATACTTTTATAATATTTTCCCATTTGCCTGAGAAGCAATAACATTTATTTCTGTTTGAATTTTCAGAGGGGTCCATATTTCATTCTCATTTTTTGAGATTTTGGTTACATTTTGATCCCAGCCTCCGTGTAAGAGCTAAATTTGTGCTCCTGGATTCTGACTATAGTGAATGGTGTTTTGTGTGTTCACTGTGGTGATGTGTTTGCAGGCAAAGACTGAGGAGAGCAGAAGGAACAGAGTTTCCCTGTTTGGGCTGCTCCAAGACGGTGTGTTCCTGGTTATGTTCTATGTGAAATCTTACCAATGCTTCTGCAGGGGTTTTATAAAAACTGTCCACGACTTTATTACCTCTTTTCAACGCAGACAGAACATCTCTAATGGTTCTAACTCAGAAGGCTTCATTTTGTCATTCCCAAGCTCTCATAATTCTCTTGGTTTTTTCACAGCAGGTGTCTTAGAATTTAATTTCTACATTTAATTTCTCAAAAGCCTTTTTCACAGCCTCCAAATGGAACCAGACAGAATTGGTGAAATCTTTTATTCGATCTCTAAGCATCTTTAAACTTTGTTTTTGTTTCGAGTGTGGTGAATTGATCTTTGTGCCTTTTTGTTCACGACAACCTGGAATTCTTTACCGCAGCAGCAAAGAAATAATTTATTCACCTAGTTCTGGGGTTTACCTCTATCCCAGGGCCAACAGAAAGTCAGTCTGGGTTTTACCTCTGTCTGCCCTTCCTGCTAGTTTTTATTACATGCTCTTGCAGTCAGCAGTGTGGACTTTCTCAGTGAGGGGGTGTCCAAGGCTGGGTGTTTATTGCTCCTCCACCATCACTGGCAGCAGGCATTCCCCTACAGTGGGTCCAGCAAGGAGGTGTCTTGGCAGGTGACTGTTTCCCCTGTGGTTTTCTCTTTTTCCTGCCTGCTGGAAATAAGATGAAAATATAACTCTCACGTGTACTTTGTCCTACACTGTATGTCATATGCAAAAGATGGGAATTCTCCTTGGGAGGAGAAAGAAAGAAAGAGAGCAGGTTGTTTGCTGAGCACCATCCATAGCGCAGGGTGTGTATTTGAGTGCTCTGTGAGCACAGCTGGGCTAGATAAAGGCACAGAGAGAGCCCAGTCTTGGCAGGCTGGTGCTGGGGAGGGCTCTCACTGGGAGTGCAGGAAGCTCAGCAAAACCATCTTTCACCAGAATGTCCCGCTCTTCTCATCCCTCTTGTAAGGAGCAGCTTGGAGGCATTGCTGGAGGTGCTCCCAGGAGTGCTTGGCTGAGGTGGTCCCTTCCCAGTCTGTCACCCGGCCTTGTGACCCTGAGTTGACTCTCTGAGCCTGGTGTCACCTCGCTGAGGGTGCTGCCAGCAAAGTCCAGGCTGTCTGGGGCTCTGGGCTGCTCTGGAGAGTGGAAGGGCAGCTGGGCAGTGATGGCATTGCAGTGACCCGAGTCCTGCTCCTGGTACCCTCACAGACTGCCTGCTTAAATTCACTCTGGCCTCCCTTCTCCATCTGTAACTGAGCAGCCCGACGCTTCTTTTGTTTGTGTTTTACAGCACAAACAGCTCATGCAAGCTGGAAAGCCTTTACCATTATTTCCCAAACACAGAAATATGCGTCTGCAATGTGGTGCTTTTTAGAACAGCATCCACTCAGATGGTGGAGAATCCATCACAGCCCGGGGTGGGTAATTCCAATGGCTCATTACTCTTTCAATTACAAACTGGCACCTTCCTTGCAGCTTGAATTTGTCTAATTTTGGCTTCCAGCCCTTGGATGTTGAAATGGTTTTGTCTGTTAGATTAAAGAGAGTTCTGTTATAAGAGGTCTCCTCTTTAGTGAGTACTCTTTATTGTTAATAAGATAATTCTTCCTCTTCTTTTTGATAAGCTAAATTATTAAGCACCTTCAGTATCTCAGTGTGAGCAGTTCCCCTCCACCCCACAGCCCTCAATCTGTACATGCAGTTCTCTCCTGGATTCCTACTCAGGTACCATTCAGTTGCCTGATGAGCCTGTCGTTGCCATTTGAGACCTCTGTGTGAACTGGCAGATCTGCCACATCTGCGGTGGCACTGGATGCAGATATCTGCATTTAGGCACCTGAATCCAGCCCTCAGACTCCAGGAAAAGGATGTAAGATCCATCTCCCTTAACTTGAACCACCCATAGATTTAGTAGCAGACCAACCCTGTCACCTGCTCTCCTGGGACACCTTGCTCAGTCAAAGTGCTCATGTGGTTTTCTGGTAACTAAATCAACACTCACTAAACTACCGTTGCCCAGAAGGTGACTGTGGCATAACACACCTGGTCTGGTTGTGGAGCCCCTGGTATGACTGGGAGGTCTGGGCTACCCTCAGCTTGACTCTTTGGGTTTGGGGGAGGATGTCATGCTGTGGATGTAGAGCCATGCCCTGGTTTGCCAGTAAAACCAAGCGGAGTTAGATTGTTGATGCTGATTGTTGAGGTCTCAGGGACAGAGTGTTGTGTCATCTTCTGTTGCTTGGTTCTGGGTATCTTAGAATTGTCCCAGTCTGTGCTGGGATGAAGAAGTTGGCAGAGAACTTTCAAGAAGAGCCATCAACCGTGTTCTCCACCCACACATCTACCTGGGGGGAACCTGAACACCACCTCCACTTTTCTCATGGCTCTCCAGAATGCCTTGGATGGCCCTGGTTTTAATGATGTTTTAGAGCTGTTTGACAGTATCCTGGCTTTTGTTAGTGCAATTTGGGTTTATATACAGTGACTCATCATGTGCCAGGAGTTTTATTATGGACAACAAATCTCATTCAATCGACAGCAGAGACCAAACAGCCATTGTTTAACCCCACTGCTCTGAACAGCGTTGGATGACTCCAGGCATTACCAGATGGGACCTACCACCCTCACTCTGCTCCACATGAGTAATCAGCATGTGGATGGGCTGCAGATTCCCTCCTCAACTGTGCTGTGCAGGAGCTTGTTTCAGGCCCAGCTGGAGAGTTCTGCTGTCTGATAGCATGGGAGGTCTTTGATGCAGTGTCCAGTCAACCGGCCAAGGTGGGACTTCATGTCAATTCTTTGCTGTTGGAGTGCAGCAGCTGAGCAGAGGACCTGGCTGTTTCACCAGACGATATTTTCCTCTGTGCCAAAGGTGTTTTCGACTGATCCAACAGCAGAGAGGTAGGTAGTCCTCTGAGGTCCATGAATCAAAGGCACTGGATCTCTCCCTCATGCACAGTTGATCAACTAGTCTGTCTTCACCAGCGTAGCCCAAGGCTCAGAAGGATGCTTTGGCGACATTCTTCTTCCAGACTCTCATTTCAGGAGCAGCCAAGCTCTGTGGAGCATATTTAGTGAACGCACAGCTAAATGAGACATGAACAGCCTGATGGTGGTGGGGTAAAGCACACGGATTCATTGCTCAGGTGAGGAGGAAGTGCTGCTGAGAGAGCCTGAAGGAACCAGCCTGGATGTGTATAATCCATGGTGTGAAACCCGTGCTATAAATAACAGGCTGATGGAAACCAGATCTGTTCTGCGTATGCTTCCCATTTCTACTCCAAAGCAAGAAACTCGTTTGCAGCGAAACGCTCATACATGGCCATGCTTTGGCCTCCGTTCCCTCCCCCAAGGCATGTGCTGGTCCTCCTGAGACCTTTAAAAGGAGGTTCTGGGCGTGACCCGGGAAAGGAATGCGCAGATCTCGTGAAAGATTTTGGATGGGTCACTGCACATGAGGGTAGACCAGCACCATTTGTTTTAGAACAGAAATTATCTCTCTCACTTGTTTCACCCTGCCCCCGTTTTAGAAAGTAAAACATTGGGAGTCAAACGAACTTGTCTGAGGGCAGAAGATGGCTGTAAAAATAAGTACTGCTGATATCAACATCCACTGGCATTAATATTTGATGTTTTGGTCTCTTCAAGCTGCCAGTCAAGTAAAGCAGAGGAGGCAGGACATGCCATGTATAGCTGTCCTCAGTGCTAAATCCTGCTGTGAGCCATCAGAGCCAATAAGTTCATTTCTCTCTTACCTTGTGTTCATGCAAATCACCACAGCAGTGGAGCTGAGCCTGTGTGAGGTCAGAGTGAGCGAGAAGTGGCGGGACCACTGGCTTTGGGGAGCGTAAGGAGAGCTGAACTTTGGCTACCAGTTTTCAGGGAGTTAAAGAGAAGGAAGCATATTCCCCAAGGCAGAGAGCAGAGACCCATTTGGAGTAAATCTGCTTGCTGGCTGCACTCCTCACTCTGGCAGTCAGCTCATTACAATTCAGGCCAAGTTTTGCACTATGGTCAGCTTTAACTAATAAAGATCTAGCATGGTATCTTGCTAATCTCATTAGATGGAGAGGCATGTTTTGGTAGTGGTTTCTGGGGGAGGACAAAGAGAGAAACAGGTTTAGCAATTCCAGCTCAAGCCATTTCAGTTTTTTAAAAGTTTATATGTGTATACATAACATACATTTTACATATATATATATATGTACATTTCTGCTGACTGTTTCTACTTAATTCTCCCACTAAAAATAGTGGCACCAGAGGCCCCAGTTACCAATCCCTAGGGATAACTGCATTCCAAGCTACAGGGACTTAGAAACTGCAGTAGTGTCATTGCTTGTGCCTGGGTACTAATCCACAAAGGACTCGGGTTCCTTCTTGTGCTTTGTTGGTGTAAAACACACTGACACCCCCTCCCCACAAAGCCCAGGAGCAGCTGCAATGCTAAAACCTGCTGATTTCAGTGCCTTGCCAGTACCTCATTGTCAGGTTTATTTTCAGTGATGTCAATGGATGTTTTTCCCCCTTCTGAACCAAGCTTTAAAAATCCCGGGAACTGGGCCAATATTAATAAGTGGCAGTTCTTCCCCCTTGGAGGACGAGGCAATGCCCACCCTTGCAGAGGGGGATAAAGGGGAAAACCTGGTTCTCTGTCCGTTTTTTGTTCCCAGACTGCTGTGCTGGTGTGTGTAAGCTTACAAGGGCTGTGTGGATCCACTAGGTTTTGGCACCACTCCCCCTGGAAGTGTCGGCAGCTTCGCTCTCCCCTCCTCCCTGATGGTGGGACTCGCCAGGGACCCTCACCGTGGTTTCAAACCTGGTCCTGAACTGAACACAACATCCTGCCCACCACATTGAGATGCTGTAAGTGATGCAAAGAGAGAGAGAGAGAAGCATATTGATGCTGTGGGATGCACTTGATTAATCAATTGGTCAAGGTGGTAGCGTGGAGGCTTTGTTGCCCCCTATAATGTTGTTCCTTCCCCTTCCTTGTGTCACAACAAGGACGTCGTTGTGTTTTGCTGAGTCCTTCCTTGCTTGGGGCCAGTCATTTATCAAAAGAGATTTCCATCTTGGCCTAATAATTCATCTCTTATTGCAGCCCTCACTGCTCCGAGGGCCCATTTGTTTCCTCTTATCACAGTCTAATTATTTGGTGAAGGAAAATTTCTGACTATCTTGGGGCCAGTGGCCGAGAACTCAGGAGAACCTGGCTCCCAGGTAGGGACATGCTCATGAGCATGGGAGAGGGGTTTCCAGGGGGTCAGACTCCTCTGTGGGACTGCTCCTGTGTCAGGGGGGATGTTGTAGGAGTCCAGAGGGGTCAACATGAAACACAAAGTCTCTTTTTTTGGCTCAACCTTCCCTTTGTGCATTTTTCACAGCCAAATGCTCCCACGTGTGTCACACCCACGCATCTTCCACCACCCACACGCTCACTTTCTCACACACAGACTCTCTCACACTCTCACATGCTAATAAGAAATCCTGTAAATTGGGGAGGTTTGTCTTATTCACCCACTCCCCTCCCCTCCCCTCCCTGGAAAACTGGGGAAAAAAAAGAGTGTAAGAATTTGTATTCATATATACTTGGCCAGTGCTGGGATTCTAGAAGGGAGGATGGGTGGATGGATGAACAGATAGTAATCACAGAAGCATAATTAATAATAATGACAGAAAGGCATCCTGCTCCTATTAATAGTATATGCACAGCTTTAATCAGCTCTATCCACCATCCAATGAGAGACTTGAACTAAATCATTTGCTAGTTTCTCTCAGAAGGGTTTTTCTGACCAGACTGACAGGGGGTTCCCCTCGGTTCTTTATTTAAAAAAAAAAAAAAAAAGGAGAAATTATTATTTTATTACTAATTTCTACATCTTTATCTGACCCAGGACAATTTCTTCGTTTTATTCATTGACCCCAGTGCAGCTCTGAGGCTGTGGGGGATGTGTCAGAGGGCTCTTCAGTTCTCTCCACCCTGGCTGAGCATCCTCTGCTCCTCAATCTGCTGCCTTTTGAGCTCAGTGCAAAGCTCTGGACAGCCAAGGTGGGGAGGGAACCATCATTAAGGGCTGCAGGGCTGCCTGCAGTCACTGTGCCAGTCCTGTGTTTGCACCATGCTCCTGGCTTTATAAAGCATTTTGGAATCACCTGGAGCACACGAGGTGCACTGTAAAATCAAACTCCACCTCAGTTGTGTCTTGCAGCTATTCCTTTACTCTGAAAGCAGCAATAAATTCAGCTGGGCTAGTCATGGCCACGTGTACCACTTCAGAAATGTTCCTTACAGAGAAGTTCTAAAATCTCATTGCTTTATTAAGCATTTCATACGTTTGAATTGTCAATTGACATATCACATGCAAAAGAGACAGCGACTAGAATAATAACCTCTCCCAACATTTCATTTTGAAACCCCATTTACCTGAACCGAGCTGCTTCCAATAAATATTTCACAACATGTTTCTCCTCCAGAAGTGCACTTACAACTTATGAAGCAAACACAAATGTTTTAATTCTGACAAAATGAGCATCTTTCATGCACCAGCCTCGATTCGGCACATAGTTTTGTGGCTAAATGGCTTTCTGATTATCATGTCCCAGGATATTACTTCAACTGAAGTGATATGAAATGTCATTAAAAAGTAATGTTCCTCTGCTTTGACAATCATATTAGTAAACATTGGAGGCTCTGCAGGTTATATGTCAGGCAGGCCGACACTAATGGGTTTATTAACATATACAGTAGCACTTTGTCAAACCTCCTTGTTAATCTAAATTTGCAGGTGACAAAAAGAAAGGGAGCAAGGAGTAAGAAGATGATATTTAAACTCTGTTTAAGTTGGACCTCAAGTTGGAGAAGCCAGGACACCCCAAGCAAGGTCGTCCCCACACTGGGTGCTTCCCTGGGCTTGCCCAGCCCTCAATCCCAGGGGAATGTCTTCTCTGAGCTGATGGGGATGACAGACACTCCTGCTGGAGATGGATGAGTGCAATGGGAAGGGCACAAGGGAGTTTATTTCCAGGTGGGAGGGAATAGCTGCATCCCCATCCGAGCCAGCTGGTCTCTCATACAGGAGCAGCCTGGACTCTGCTGGGCACTGTGGGGAAGTCAGGGAATCTGAGGGGCAAATACAAGAGGGCAAATGGAGTCACAGGGACAATCAGATTGTCACAGGGATGTCAAGTCATAGGATAATAGAATATACTGAGTTGGAATGGACCCCCAAGGACCATTGAGTCCAACTCCTGGCCCTGCACAGGACACCCCAAGAATCCCACCATGTGCCTGAGAGTGTTGTCCAAATGCTTCTTGAACTCACACAGTCTTGTACCCCCTGAGGACACTGAGTGTGATCCATTGGGATCTCTCATGCATTTTTTTCCCACAGAGTGGGACAATTATGGATCTGTATGTGGCAGAGTGGTCGTACGTGTGTAAGGACACTTGAAAGCTGCAATTTCCCTTCTCCCTCTGGAAAAATAACCAGACTTGGTAAGACTGCTCGGAGGTACCACTGACTCAGGAGGTCCCAGGGTGATGTTCATCTGTTGGGTTTGTGCTGGGAGGAGGCAACAGCTGAGCCGTGTGTTCCCTCACGCCAGCTCTGTGCTCTCCACAGGGTGAGCAAAGTCAGTGACTTGCTGTGGGTTTTATTTTGGGAGCTGGGAAGTGTAAGTACACTGGGACCTATTCTTGTCCAAGTGACTAAGGCTCTGCCAGCCTGGAGCTCTTCATCTTGGCAAACAGATGGTGCGTGGAGGAAAAGCGATGCTGTTCACTGCTCTGAGAGGCCTTTTCTTCCTACAGCAGCACCTTAAAGGTGCAATGGTTTGGTTGGTCAGGCTGAGCAGGGCTGGGTGGTCAGGTGCCTTTTGGGGGGTGACACAAAATAGGGCAGAGTCACAACTCCAGCCTTGGGTGGGTTCTGAAGGGGTTTGAAGGGACTTTTCCTCTGCTGGTGTCAGTTGCCTCATGTGGATGTGGAGTTCTTGGCCGTGGCCTGGAGCAATGGGCCTCGAGAATCCTCTGGAGTATCATTTCTTACTTCAAGGAGTTTCTGTTCCTGGAGCCACTCAAAGCCCTGTGTGCCCCAGAGCTCGGCAAGACGTGTTCGTGCTGTGCAGGTGCACCAACCACAGTTGCTCTTCCTCACCAACACTCCTCATTTTGGCAGCTGGAAGCCTGAGGTTGAATTGCCCATCAGAGATTTCAGCTGAGCCTGTGGCACCAGGTGCCCTTTGCAGACAGGCACAGGGCTAATGCTGCACAACCCAGGCTGGCAAACCCACCTATTCCTTCCCTGCCTTCAGCAGCACCTCTGGATCTGCAGCCACTGTCTTCACCCTTTGAGCTGCTTCAGCAGCAGGCAAAGCAGAGCTTCTGGACAAGAACATCAGCCCAGAGACCATCTCCTCCCCTGCTTCTCTTCCCCCAGCCTGCAACCTCCCCCTGCATTCATCTTCCCTCTGCTCCTCCTCTTATGACTCCAAAAATAGGCTGGTTGTGCCATCGTGACACAAGTACCTGTGACAGAGGAATGGGTGTTATAAGCCCCGGGAGTAGATCCTGTCAGTCTGGTGGTTTCTGCTTTGTTGGCAGATAATTACAGTGTGGAAGGGAAAAGTGTTTGCTGAAAGCAGGAACTTAATGGGGTTTACAGAAGATGCTTTGTCCAGGCAGCTACTGGAGTTAATAAAACTCAGCTTGGGCTCCATAAAGCTCTGTAGAGCTTAAAGTCTGAGCTCTGCTAAGTGTTGCCAGACTGGGAATTTGGGGCTGGCATTCATGGTTACTGCCCAGTGCTCCATAGAGAGCTGTGGGAGTACAAAGGGTAATGAGGACTTGGGGTTGTGCAGAAGCAGCTCTTGAGCATCCCAGTTCACGTGGACGTCAGAGCCAAACAGGCACAACCATTCTCATGTGCAGCCAAGGAATTTGGTTGCTGGATTTCACAGCAATCAGATCCATGCTTTGCAACAGCCCTGCAAACATCCAGAGGGTTTTTGTTTTGGGCACTCATCACTATTGAGTGCTTGGTGAATTTGTCTTCATTTGGCCTCTCCCGGCTTTAACAACAAGACTCTTTAGTGAAGAGGTGAAGAGGGGCTATGGTGCAGTGTCATTCCTGCTTGTGTGATCCCATTCCTGGTGCCCAGCTGAGACCTTACCACAGGCAGTGGGGGCTGACCCAGCCCAAAACAGCCACGGACCCAAAGATGCTCACTTGCACCACCTTGTTCTGCTGCCTGCACTCATGTCTTGTGGTTGTACCTGGTCCTTATGAGCTCTGAATTTCTCAAGATGACATAAAGGCAGTGGGAGCTGAAAAGCTGCTGAATTGGTATGTTTTGGGGGAGGAAGTTACTGCTCTTTATTGTCTTTCCCTTCTTTCCTCCAGTAGCGGCAGTAGGGAAAAGAAAAGTGTAAGAAAAGGGAGGAAGGGCCTGGAGGCATCAGGTCAGAAAATAAATACTGAAAGAATGAGAAATGGAGTTATTTGGAGAGCAGAGTTATTTGCTTTGAGAGCCAACTTCTTTTTTTCTTTTTTTTTCCTTTTGTAAAAAAATGTGAAAAAATAATTTTCTCAAAATACCCTTTTTTTCTTTCTTTAAAAACTTCAGGCAAACATTTGCTGTTGCCTCTGCTCAGGATGGAGTTTGCAATTTAATAACCTTGTTATGTTACAAATCCTGAGACTCGCCGACTCCTGCCCTAGTCCCTCTGCCAAGCACAGAGCATTTCTTGACCTTTTAAAGAAAGCCAGAGATAATGAACCATTTGGACCGTAGGATGCCCTAGTTGCTTGGAATAAAATCAGTGTGGCTGTGAATTTTGGAGACGAACGAATGTGCAGCTCCGAGCCAGCAGCCCGGGCTGAATGTTCACTGTGATCTCCCACTGCAGAAAGAGCCATTAAGTCCTTTAAAACAGTTAATAAATCAGAGAACATGGGCAGAGTGAGATGTGGGCTGCACAAGGGCTTCAGAAAGTGTCTTGAAAGGTCCAGGGAGGGAGGATTTGACTGGCTGCCCTTGAGTTTCAGCTTGTAACTAGTGAATTTTTCTCCTTCAAAATTCTCATCAGCTCTCGTGAAATGTGAACGCTGAAGAGGCTGATGCTGCTTGAGGGGAGCTGGCTATCAGATGCTTCCCATGTTATTGATGGCATTGGAAATGGGAGTGTGTGCCTTACATTTTACACCTCAGATGTTGGAGGTGCAATAGTAAACGTTACTTTCATCAGTATTTGCTGTGGGGACTTTTAGTTCTTCTCTGAAAATGGAAGCACAAGATATTGCAGCTTCATGGGTGTTGTTCCCAGTTGTCTTGACTAAGGTAAGAAATGTTTCCTGGTGAGAACTGCTGACCCCTGTTAGTGAAAGGGCCCCAGTGATATGGGTGTGGAGTGCAGAGTGAGCACTCAAACCATCCTTCTCATGATCCACCACACTAGTCCTTCAGAGAGGCATCATCAGAGGGCATCACCCACCTCTGAAACTGCTGGGTCCAGCACTTATGGCATGTGCTGGGCAGCAGCCAGGGCTCTGCCAGTCCCTGTTGGTTCCACGGCTCTCTGGTCCTTTCTGGAGATCAGCAAGATGTTCGTGGATGATCTTTTCTGTGTTTGCTCTTGGGTGATCCTTTCTGCATTGTTTGTCTCACCACGTCTCCCCCAGTGCCCAGGGGATTGCACCAGGGCTGTGACTTTCCTGCCTCCTGTGTGTGGTCACTCAGGCAAGTGCTCTCTGCCCAAGTGTTTTCACTCTTTTCATCCACCTGTTGAGTTACTCTCTCCTTTTTGCTTTCATTTTCCATGGTATTTCCCTCTTGGCACCAAGCTTAGCCCAGAAGCACCAAGCTGGTCTTCCCTTGCTCTTCCTGCTGCAGCAGGGTGATGTTCCAGGTCCACAGTGCGAACCCAATTCACCACAAACATCCATGAACAGGGACATACACACATGTGCAAACCTGGCACAGGATGGGGCTGGCAGGCTGGCCTGAGCTTTGCTTCCACAACCTCATGTCCATCTCATCCAACTCACTCTGCAGTTCCAGCAGAAGGGACATAGAAAGGTTTTTGGCTGGAGCAGGAGAAGGGATAGTTAATGCACTCCAGCCTTCACCTCGTTGGTGCCATGGAGAAATGCATGATTAATTTGTTTAAAACATCACTGAGGATATGTATGTTATTCCTACACACCAAACCCCGAGCCAGAGCCGTGGTCTGTAATTCTTTTAGGGAAAGATGTCATAGTGGGTCTTGATTAAACCTTTGGTTTAATGTTGATTAAAATATGGTTAGATTATTCATGTGTGTAGCTATTCATACAATACAGAGGGAATTTATTGTAATGGGATGGGTTGATGTGCCCAGTGTTAAAAACTTGCTGTTGTGCTCGTTAGCAACTAGCATGGAAAAATAAACAAATAAGATGGCAGGGGAGGGCCCTTCTGCATTCCCACCACAGTGTAATGGAGCTGTCATTTAAACTGAAACAGCTCTGGGTTTATGGTGATTTTTAGCCACAGATCTCATGTCACAGCCTGCTTTCCTGCCAAGGAAACACAGGCAGGCTTGCTCTCCTCTAATGGGGAAACCCAAAACATTGCAGAGCGTGGCCACCGCCGTGGCGGTGGCGCAGGGCCAGGTGGGACGGTCCCTCAGTGCCATAATAAGTAATGACTTAGCGAAGGGAAACCTCCAAAGTCAACGCTCATAAGGAAAATCCCAGGGCTGTTTTGGTGTTTGGCAGAGTAGATGAAACACCAGGCTGAAGGGATTTCTCCGAGAGGTCTTCCACTCTCCATACAGCACTGGCTTTTTTTCCTTCAAAGCTGAGAAGCTTGGCATGTGTGTAACACATCCCATGCTGCCAGAGGCATGGATATACTGGTCACTGGAGGGTTTTCCTGTTGCCATCACCCCCAGGGATAAAGCCTAAAATTAGGAATGGATGTGAATGAATCTACCCTGGTGTCTGGGTGGTTCAGACCTGGGGTCAAGGGGGCAGAGCCACATCCTTGGCACTGGAGGAGCACATGGATGGAGGCTGCCTTTTTATTCACATCTCTCTCCTTTGCCATGCAAAAGCTGAGAGTGGGGAAGGAAGGGGGGAATATCCTGCTGAGTCTGGCCCCTCAGCCCTACCCTGCTTAGCAAGCTGCTGCAGGGCTGGGGATGTGGGTTCTTGGAGCCTGGAGAGGGCAGGGGTGAGCTGGCACAGCGGAGGAGCAGCAGGAGAGGAACCACTTCACATCACCTCTGATAACCAGCAGCTGAGGGGAAAGCTGGTCACAGTGGAGGGAGTCACACTTTAGAGAAAAATAAAACCATTTTGGAGCATGCTGAGTTAAGAGAAAGGATGATGTGGTGTGTCAGAGGAAACAGTGAACCTCTGAGATGGCCCAGCACAACCCTGCACTGTTCTTGTGCCCTCTAGGAAAAGCTTCAGAATCCTGGCAGAGCTCCAAATCCTGAAATTTTTGTAACGTTGCCCAGAGCCCTGTGCACCCCTTTCCTTGCTCAGATGTGCTCCCCAGCAGCATTACACTCCTGGGCTGCACAGGGGTGGTGCTGCTGGTGGAGGGGAGGCAACGAGCCCTTAGGGGTTGGGGCACGCTGGGGTCACCCCCAACCCAACATGATCCTCCCTGGCTGCCCAAATCCCTGGTTCCTAATGCTCTTCAGGGCACTGAGGTGGATTGGACACTGTTCTGTTGTCTTTATTAGCATTCTACAGACCAGCAGGTCCTGCTGCCTGAAGGTCTACATCTTGAGATGCATATGAGCCATGGCTTGGTTTCACCCAGCCTGGGTGGGCTTTAAGGTGATTCCTAAAGTCTGTGCTGCTCAAAATGTTTGGAGGGGCTGGTGGAGCCTGAGGGAGGGATTGTCATTTTCCCATGCCCAATGTTCATCTGCAAGCTCAACATCCTCCTGCAGGTCATTTTTTAGGCCAGCCTTTCACCTTGGACAGAATCAGGACTCAAAGCCATGCCTTGGTCCAGCTGAGGGTCCCTATGGCTCCATCAAGGGGAGTCTCATCCTCATGGGCTGGAGGTGCTGGGAGAAGAGCCTGCTCCTCTTACACACCTCCTTACTAACCAGCTCCAAAGCCTCAGGTTTAACTTATGTCCTGCTGGTCTTGCTCTCCCACACTGATCCAAGGCAGGGGGCTGAACACCAGTCAGGAGCTCTGCTATAGCCTTACTTCAGCTAAATGCTGCGTTTCCTTTCTCGCATCTACCAGGATACAACTCCTGACCCCAGATCTCATACCCCAGGGCAGACAGCAAGAGCTGTGAACCCCCAGGGGCCCGTTTTGGGGTTTATAAAGCCCTGTGTCTTCCTTTGGGCATTGCTGGTGTGTGTGGGGACAGTAACACAGCTCCTGCACAACAGGAACTGTGCCTGGGCAGGCATTTGGTCCTTGTTAGCAGATGCTCAGTAGCTGCTTTGTCTTATTTCTTGTTTGTCATAAAAAAATAAATACAGTTTAATAGATGATCTTACAGAGCAGGTTTTGGCAACAAAATAGACCGTGTCCCATTGTAAACTTGATGTGTATAATTTAAAGCAAGATGGAATATAAAACCATTTCCAGCTCAGAGGAGGGAGAGGGAGACACAGACTTAGGTCTTGATTGTGCTGAAATGAAAAACAACACATTCTTGGATAGTGTATTAAATCAGGCATTTTATTTTATAGAGTCCAAACTATAAACAACCTTTTTAAGAATAATTAATCACATCATGTATTTTTTTTGTTTAAAAATTTTTGGGAGCTGATTTCTTTCATTTCTTTGTGTATGTCTAGAGATATTGTGTGCAAAAGGGCAGCTCTAAACACCAGAGATCATTATCTGGAGTCCAGGGAGGACTTTAAGGGGATGTTTCTAACAAAATCCCATCCATTAGCAGAGATTTAAGGAATGTCCCGAGAAGCCTCTGGGAATGCTGCATCTGATGGGGAGAGCTGGGCTCTGGGGCCAAGGGCAGGGCTGTGGTGTGGTGGTGGGGAGGTGAGTGGAACAGGCAGCTGGTGATGTGTTAACCATCCGTGCTGTCACAGACCAGTGACAGGGAGGACTGGTGGGGACTTGGGGTCTTTTAGCAGAGGATGCTCCTTGTCTGACCTGTGCTGTGCTCATCTTCCATCCAGACTGCAAAAACCTGCCCCTTGCTCTTGCTTAAACTGGGCAGTTAATTCTTGCTGGGATCAGAAAGGGGACACGTCTCTGCTTTCTGCACCATCTCCATCATCCCACACAGCTATGGGCAGAGGACCCGATGCCCATTGCTGTAAATCACCACAGCTCTACTCCAGCTGGAAGAAGGATGAGGATTTCTGCCAATGAAAGCCAAGGCAAGTGCCAAGGAAATGCCAAAGTGCGTTTCCTCCTGTAAGGAACCCACCTCCTCTGGTTTTGGATCAGCGAGCCTGGCTTGCCTCAGTCTGCTCTGCTAGTTCGGTTCTGGTTTCAGCTGAGCTGATATAAATCCAAAACAGTTCTAACTAAGTCAGTCAAGTTCCCAGAGAGGGAAGGCCAGAGGAGATAGGAAACAATTCGCCGCTTGTCTGTAGCTGCTGACATGACATATAAAAAGCTGGCTGATGGCAGCACGGTGTGCTACAGGCAGGTGCTAATCTCTGCTCTTAGTGGGTCTCCTGACATTTCCCATTATCAGAGCTTCTTTACAGTTGCTTACAGGACTGCAAAACTTCAATCTTTTTGTGCCATCCATGACACAGGTAGTGCCACAGGGGGAAATTTTGCTTTTCCCTTGATTTTGTTATGACCTAAGGAGCTGCCCAAACCCCAGCTGTGATAAAAACAGCAAAGGATAAAGCTGCAAAGACTTGTGCCCTCGAGCAGTTCAAGCCAATGTTCCTCCTGCCTGAGCAACCCTTGTGCCAGCCTGGAGAAGAGAAGGCTCCAGGGAGACCTTAGAACCCCTTCCAGTGCCTAAAGGAGCTCCAAGAGAGCTGCAGAAGGACTCTGGACAAAGGCATGGAGTGACGGGACAAGGAAGAATGAATTTAAGCTGAAGGAGGGTAGATTTATATTGGATATTGGGAAGAAATTCCTGACTGTGAGGGTGGACAGGACCTGGCACAGGTTTTCCAGAGAAGCTGTGGCTGCCCCATCCCTGGGAGTGTCCAAGGCCAGGTTGGACGGGGCTTGGAGCAACCTGGGCCAG
>JAWWEU010000041.1:8952997-8964078 GCA_035583155.1 Acropternis orthonyx
CTAATGTGCATGTACCATAAGGTAAACTAACCTCCTTTTTTTTTTTTTTTTTTTTTTTTGAGCTAAAAAGTGATGTTTTACTGGAAAACCAAACCAGTTTTCTTTGGCTGTGCTGCCGCCCATCCTCATGGCAGCTGTACTGCTGCTGCTCCCTGGTTGGGGTACTTATTGCTGGAGGTGTTGTGGCAGTATGTTGGAGCTGAAACATATCAGCTTCATGCCAAAATAATTCACTTAAGGCTGTTTGACTCTTTTTTTCCGATGAAAAATCAAAATTTCCTCTGCAAGATGAGACATGATTTCAGTGGGGTGGGGGAGGATTGAGTGGTGGTGGTGCAGGAAGAGGAAATAAAGGTCTTTTTTTTTAAAAAAATAAAACAAATTAAAAATTACTTTTCTTTTGCGAAATAAATTTTATGACACATTTTTTCTGCCAGCCCTAATTTTGAACAGTGTTCGAACTTTGGTGCCAGCCCGTTGAGGGTTGGGGCTGCTCACATTCTTGTAGGAAAGGGATATAAATTCTAGCACCAAATTTGAGGCTTGCGACGGGCCCTTCTCACTGGGACCTTGTGGACCCTGTGAGGAGACATCTCAGTGGGATCAGTGCACGAAACCCTGGTCTTCTCGCAGTTGGTTTGGACATACCAACCCTGCAATGAGCCATTCAAGCATCGAAATGCATTTTGGCCATCAGATGTCTGATGCTGTGTGAAGAGAGAGCTGCCTTAGTGTCGGGATTAGATAACGGACTCATGTGGAGAGAAATTGTTCCTCAAGACGCTGTTTTGGGCTTCCCCACGATGTTGTGTTGCTTTTGCTCAGGACTGGCCACCTGCTGCCACCAAAGGTTCCGGTGGAGCTGCAGGACAGAGACTTACAGGCCAAGGCGACCTTGGATTTTGGATGCAAGGCTTGGAATGAGTTCCTGGCTCTACACAATGTTTCTTGTGCCACCAGCAAGGCGTGGGGCCGCTGTGGTGTTCATGGTGGGACCTCCCTGGGCCCCGTTGGGTTTCATTAATAAATCAAGAGAGAATTGCAGGCTCTGGGTACTCTTGGAGTTGATGGATGGGTCAGGGTGTGTGTGTGTGATCTGAGCCTCCCTGAGCTCCAGCCATTTGTCATCACAAAATCCAAGAGGAAAAAAAATCACAATTTCCAGGCCATAAAGAGCAGAAAAGGTTTCACCACTTGATGATTTTCTACAACCAAGGGGATCAATAACACTTGTTACATAACTAAACAAAACCAAGCCAGACCCCAGGTTGCTGGATCTCCAGGGATATATTTTGTGGCTGAAAAGGTGCCTTTTCTCCTTGGAAATAGCACTAAACACTTTCCCTTTTGAATGGGTATTAAGGGAAAGAAATGGGAACTTTTCTGTTCTTCTTTCTGGTTTGATTTGGGTTGTGATGAATGACACTCTGAATGCTGGTGATCAGCACTTGAGCTCCTTGCCCTCCTTTGCAAGGCCGGTGCACAGTCACTGTAGTTGCTTGTCCATGAGGAGTGATGGTTGACAGAGGATTTGCTTGAAAGGAAGAACAGCTGGCGGTGCGTCACATTCCCTACAGAAATCTGTGGGGAGAAGGGAAGTGTTGAGCAGGTATCTTCTGTAGAAATCATCTTGTGAAACTGAAATTTTCCAATTTGATATTTTTGGCAGAGTTTTTTGATGTCTTGAAGTATTTCATGGAGTTTTGGTCCACGGACTGGGTTTTTTCCACCACTGTAGGAGTACTTTCCTTGATCAACAACCCCTGATTTTTCTTTGGGCTGCTCAATCTCAAAGTGCTGCCCAGAGCATGGCCTTCTCCTCAAGCTGTGCATTGGCTTCCTGATGGAAAATGAAGTGTGAAGGGTCTATATCATCATCATCATCATGGCTAGGCTTCGCGAACGAAGATTTGGAAAGGGCTCTACCCACGCTTGCTGCAAGCACGCAGATGGCAAAAGGGTCTATATATTTCTCATCCAACTGCTCCCACGGAGCCATGAGAGGAGGACGTTTTACCACCAGGTGAGATCTCTGATGTTGACAAACAGGAGTGTCCTTTGGTGGGTCAAGAGACCTTCCTGGTGTGATGAAACTTTCAGCCTCCACCTCCCTGGAGTGTTGTGGCTCAGCTGTGTCCCTGGGCACTGCCTGTGTGTCCTCCCCATCTCGACAGTGCCGTGCTGAGGGAGGTGGGCAGTGAGCTGAGCACTCCACAGTGATGGGCATCTCATGCTTGTTCTCCCTCTCTCCTCTCCTGAGGAGCAGCACAGGAGCAAACGGAGGGAGGCACCGAGTGGTTGTGCTGAGCTAATGACAATCCCTGTCACAGGAGCTCTGAGGATTTCCCCTGGTTTGTTCTCTGCCCCCTGAACGAGTAAATAAAAGCCTCCTCATTTATTTATGATGCAAATAGCAACTGTGCCTTCAGCTCTAGGATTTGTTGATTATTTATTTAGAGCCTCTTGTCTCAGGGGCACTGGCTGTTTGCGTGCAGGAGGCATCTGTCTGGCTTTATTACCCACACAGGCATCTTGCTTCTTAGGCTCTGGCTGCTAATGTTTTTGTAAGTCTGTTGTGGAAACATAAATCCATCCAGGGAGACACAGATCCCCTGGGCCTTCCTCTTCAGAGTCAGTAGCAGCAGCTCACGATCCCACCAGCCCCTCTGAAAATCCCGCCTGCACCGTGTCGCACTCCCAGGAGCAGGTGAACACTGAGCTCCTCTGGACATGAAGGGTTCTACTGTGATAGCACCAAAGAGGAATGGCTAAAATCCAGCCTCAAAAAGCTAAAGAGAGGATGGGTAGGAGGTGGATATGGGCAGGCATGAGAACAAGGAGACAATGCTTGGCCTAAAGTACCAGTGATGTCTGCTTGGGATCCCCTCTTCAGAGTGTTGCTGTGTGCCCAAAGTTCTGGATTTGTCTTGGTCCACAACCAGACCCAAAGAGAATCTTTGCTGGGTTCCAGGAGACCTGGGAGTGAATGGATGGTGCCTTGTGAATGCCATCCCAAGGTTTCTTTAAATACTCCTGGTTCTTCTCAGGTTGGTGGCCGATTGAATTCTGGCACTTGGCTTTGGGAAGATAATGCCACTCATTTGATCCATCCCAGGTCACCCCCTTGGCTTTGACAGATGATGGAGCACGAGCATTCCTGCAGACAACATCCCATGAGTGATCCATGGCATGGAGCAGCTCCAGAGCTCGGTGAGTACCATCCTGGACAGCATTTTCAGTGAGTGCAAAGGCAGGGAAGGGAGGGCTTGTCCCAGCAGATGGATGAGCCCAGAAGGGTTTGTGATGTGACTGTGATGCAGGAATTCTGTCCATCACAGCTGTGGCACCGTCACAGGACTCTGTGAAGAAAGGCACTGACAGCCCTCCCTGACCTTTGTCACCATCTCATTATCCACCAAGTTATCCTTGCTGAAATGTCTGTCTTTAAGTATCCCATGCAGGAATCCCTTCTTTGTAAAATGATGCCACAGTCAGGGTTTTAGAATCAAGAGCTGGTTTTTTGAGATTTCTTATAAAAAAGCTTTATTTATATCCTTTTATTTGACCACCTGACTTGCAATCTGGGGGCCCATGGGTAGGAATAATTTTCCTGGTACCTCCATGGTGTGTTTTTGCAGGGTAAAATCATTTACATCCATTAAGTCTCAGAACTGTGAGGCAGAAATAGAAGAACTAATTCCTACTTCATGGCACAGCTGGCCAGCTTGCAACAGAGGACAATTAAATCCAGGCCTAGATGATCAAACTTAGCACCTAAATGATTGACCAAAGGCCCTGATCCAAGCTCAGATCGTTGTAGGTCTTGGATCTCTTCTCTTACAGACTGAGGAAAGGTTGCTGTTAAGCAAGGTAGATTTTGCTTGGCTCCTCCACTCATGGCAGGATTTCTGGGGTTTTCCAGGACTTCAGCCATTCTTGTGGGTCTTCTCTGAATCCTGCTCCAGCTTTTCACCCTACATCTCAAGGTGTGAAGCTGCCCTGGACCTTACAGACAGGATCCTACCTAAATTCTGGATCCCTTGTGCGGGTTAGTGGTGAAAACTACTGCTGCTGGTGACAGAAGTCTTTTAGAGCTGGTAAAGCTGAGAAAAGGGAGATGTGTAGAAGTCCCTGGGCTTGGAAAAGGCCTTTAGGGATAGGAGTGGTGTGGCATTCCTGAGGCAAATCATCAGTGTGTGTCCTGGAGGAACAAAAGGGGCTGCATACAGATATAGAGCAGAGTGGTGGATGTTGTGTTTGCTCTGTGTGTGTGTCCCCAGATGTGTACACATCTGGAGTTATCTGAGGGGTACTCAAACAGTGAAAAAACTTACAGAGGAGCATGAACAGGCGTTGGTGACTATCAGAGTCTCACCTGAAACACACTATGAGCTGCTCAGGAGAGTGAGATGGGCTTTGGCTCTGCAGCGGGGCAGGACCCAGCCTGTGGCTGTGTCCCGTGGGCAGCTGGGATTCACAGATGGAATATCCTGGTGCTGCACCAGCCACTGGGGCTGCAGTGGGTTCTTCAGCCTCTTCTGTCCCTGGGCTTGGACTCAAGCCAGAGTGAATCTCATCGAGTGGCTGGGATGAGGAGGAGGGGAACAAACTGTTCAGAGGGCCATGAATAGCAGCTTTCATGAGCTGTCATTTCCCATTACAGCTGACTCGACATGGAAACCCAGAGCAGAGCCCTGGCAGGAGAGGTTCCCCTGCCTCCAAGTCCCAGGCAGCTCCATCCACAGCCTCCCCTGGCTCTTTGGAGACTGAACTTTTCAGCTTGAACCCGCTACAGCCAGTGCTGGACCCACCAGCTGCAGGACACTTGCTCAGCTCTTGCTTGGTGACATGGAGAGGGGGTCAGGAGGAGCAGGACCTTGCTGTGCTGGATGTGCACGGATGTGGGTGATACAAGTCCTGCAGCACATAACCTGAGTGCAAGGATGCCAAGTGCATGAACCTTCAAACAAGACCTTTTATGCACAGGGAGCCTCCTGCCAAAAGGGAGCAGGGAATTCAATGTAAAACCAGAAATTTTCTCCATTTGCCTTGGAATACAATATTCTCCTGAGCTGGCTCACATCTTGCTTCACAGAGATCAGCTGTCCACCAATCTACCAATACCTCCCAAACTTGGCTGCATTTCAGGGCTTGTGGGACGTCTTATAAAAAGAACGGGAGGATGACTGAGTGGCTCTGTTTCCAATTGACCGTGGTGCAAAGTGCCTAAATCTAAGCCTGAGGATGGAGCTACACCCTGTGTGTATGGATTGTTGCAGGAGTTCTTGGTGTCATGTCTGGGTGGACATGGGTGTGGTGATGCTGGAAAGGAAGGAGAGCTTGGAAAAGAACTTTCCAACAGGGAGTAGCCAAGGGAAACTGGTAGTTTATATGCCAATAAATTGGAACAGAGATTACAAAGGCAGAGAGTAATTTTTATGCCCTGAAGCTCATTCATCTGCTTAATTCTGGGTTTGGGTGGTTGGTACAGGAAAGGATGGGGGCCAAGGGCTGAGCATGGAAATCCCCAAAGCCCATACCTGACAGAATTAGTCGCTGTTGTTCCCTGAGCGGTGTGTGAGGGCAGCTCAGAGCAAACAGCATGCTGACTGTGATGGTTGGTGCTCCCCAGTGCCCAGAGATGCTGTGGGTGTGTGTGGGGAGAAGGGCCGGGAGGAGGGATGGGGTGGAAAAGCTGCACTGCTCCAAGGCCAGGCAGAGGATGGAGCAGAGAAGGACAAATAACACTTCTGCTGGAGCAACCTTAGAGGAACAGCTGCTGCACTCCAGTTCCATGGTGTGTCCCCACCTGCAGCTCCCTTCAGCCTTCCCTTTCATCCCTCCTATCTTTATTTCATTTGATTAATAAAAAACTTCTTTCCTTCTCCCAGCAGAGATACTGGAGTGCAGCCCACGTGTTGAGAGGGGAGGGAGGGAATAGCTGCAGCTTGGCTTCTCTTCCCTGACCACCAGCCAGCTCCCTATCTCGGGATGGATCCAACAGGAGCACAGGAGCTCACATCCAAGAAACCCCAGTGCTCTGCCAGGGCCACACAGGTAGCAAAGAGCCTGATAGAAAGTCGAGTGAAACATCTGGGAGTCCTTTTTTCTCCTGCTGCCTCCTCTGTATTTCAGGGCAGGAACTCTCTGATGTGCACAGAGGATTTGCAAAGCTCCAAAAGCTCCAGTCTGCTACAGGAACACCCCCCTGTGTGGGCACATTCATGCCTGTGTCTGTCTAGGAAATCTGGATTAGAGGACAACAACAATATTCTGAATCAAAATGTCAATGGATTTAATAGAATCACAAAATCATAGCATGGTTTGAGGTGGGAGGGAGCTTAAGGACCATCCAGTGCCACCCCCTGCCATGGGCAGGGACACCTCCCACCAGCCCAGGTTGCTCCAAGCCCTGTCCAACCTGGCCTTGGACACTTCCAGGAATGGGGCAGCCACAGCTTCTCTGGGAAACCTGTGCCAGGGCCTGTCCATCCTCTGAGTGAAGAATCAAATTCTGGTTCAACAAACCATGAGATCCTGATGCATTTTTGCCCAGGGCAGTGGTGGCATCACCTTCCATGGAAGTGTTCAAAAAATGTGCAAATGTGGCACCTGGGGACATGGGTTAGTGGTAGATCTGGCAGTGCTGGGTTGTACTCGATGGTCTTATAGGGCTTTTCCAGCCTTAATGACTCTACGATATTAGGAGGGGCAATGAAGCATCCAAACTGTATCCAGTAAAGCTTTTTAGTAACTATTTTCTCCTTCATTCTTCCTCAGAGATGTCTTATCCAGCCTGGGAATGGGAGTCCTGCCATGTTACGTGACTGAGCAATCCCTAATAGCAACAAATAGCTTAAATAGATAATTTCCTAACAGCAGAACTAGCAAATTCTGTTCCTGTGAGCTATCCAGCCGAGAGACAGTGGCAGGAGAGCGAAAGATTTTTTCAGGAATTAATTGTGAGCAGAGAAGGGCTCCAGTGCCAGTGGTGCAGGAAAGACACAAGCAAAGAGAAAAAAAAAGCCACAAGAAAATACAATTCGAACATCCACAGAAGACATGCAAATGCAGGCACAGCGAGGGGCCTCTGGATTTTTCCTAATGAACTCTAATGCAAAGAGGAAATTAAAGAACTCTGTTTTCCACTGTGCCCAGTTGCAGAGTCTCTGTGCAGGAGCTGGAGCGTGAGGAAGGCTGTGCTGCTGCAGGGTGAGGGATGGGGCCAGGGAGGGACCTTTCTGCTCTCAGCCTGACAAGCAGGACTTGTCAGGATTGTATTTTTGATGGAATATTCTTGCTTGCTAAGCAACACAAACAACTCACTCAGCAAAACTGGAACTTTAAGCAGGAGAAGATCAGCCTGGATAAACTTGACTGAGTGGTTTTGGTTTTTCCTCTTTTTTTTTTTTCTAAAAGGTTCTTCAAGATGGTTCAATATCTGAGGCCATTTATTTTTTGAAATAGAAACATCCAGTTTTCTACTCCATAATACTTCTCATTTTGAATCGTAAGCTAAGTATAGCATGAATGGGCCTTCTCTGCTGAAGGCAGAATTGAAACCAAATGTTTAAAAATTATCTATTCAAAATGCTTGGCTTGACTCAGGCAACTGTTGCTTTTTAAAACTATAAACAATATTGAAATTCTGACTGTTTATCCCCATATGACTTGAGGATTGTTTACAATTTCTCGACATTTCTCAGGAACTAAAAACCTGTTTCTCATGTATATTTATGCTGGCAGCTGCTATCGAAAGGACAGCTCAGCTCCTCGAAAAGTGGAAGCATATGACAATTTTCTCTTTAGTAAAGCTGGTAAAATATGGGGTGTCAAAGCAGGATGAATTTCCCTGGCCAGTTTGGCTGTCCAGGCAGCTGTTGCATCCAGGCAGGATCCTTGGTGTCATTTCCCTCTGGAGCGATGGTGCTGAGGGTTCAATGTGCATCCTGAACCCCACACTCTTCCCACACATTGTGTCTGAGAGGAGTTTAGGTCGTTGAAACATAAAACTGACTTTGGGTGCACATTCCTGAGGTGCCTGGGAAATGAGCCGTGCCTTCTGTTGGACAGAGGCAGGACCCACACCTGGGATCCCACAGAAGCTGTGGCTGCTCCGTCTCTGGAAGTGTCCAAGGCCAGGTTGGACAGGGTTTGGAGTAACCTGGTTTGGTGGAAGGTGTCCCTGCCCATGGCAGGGGGTTGAAATAAGGTGATCTTTAAGTTCTCTTCCAAGTCAAAGCATTCCATGATCTCGATGTTCAGTGGTGCAGGGGCCAGCTCTGCTGGAAATGGGTCACCATAAGGTGATGAAAGCTCAGACATGACCCCAATGGCAGATTTGATGACACATCTGTGCAGTCCATTACTTCTTCCAGACATCTCTTATGTGAGTCTCTGCTCTGGATGACACGGTTTGTGCCAGCCAGGGTCACTGAGGGCCGGGGAGAGCTCACATCTTGCTGACCAAGATATTCAGGGGTAATGTCCAAGTTGTATGGGCAGAGCCAGCCATGTCCTGAGCCCCAGCCCTGCCAGCAGCTCCCATGGGTAGCCATATGAATAATTTCTTCATTCAACCTTGAATCTTCTCATTGTGGAAGAGGAGGAGTTTAGTCTCTGGCTGATACTGGCTTTGAGTCACAGGAAAAGGTAGCAGTGAGGGTTTTTATAATCACGGCGTAGCATTGCCATTGGTTTTATCTTTGCAGTTGCCATGGCAGGTGGTTGGAGATGTGCCTGTGGAATAAGATGTATTCCTAAACTGGGGTCCTTGGATTGTGACCCTGTCTGGATTTAGCAGATTAAAACCCAGTAGGAAATGGCTTTTGGCTCTCCAGCAAACCCTGTGATGCTGCTGAGCTGATGATGTGTTGGCGGCCCAGGCAGGATGCTCCCTCTGCCTCCACCAGCCCTGCTCCTCAGTGGAGCCTGCCCTGACTGCAGGGGGAGCCTGTGCTCAGAGCACAGACAGCTCTGCCCACCCCAAAGCTGTGGGCCCTGGGAAGCTGCTCCAGCTGTTTCACATGGGAGAGCTGCAGGAGTGCAGAGAGGGGGGTAATTAGATTGGTGACTCTGTTTGCCCTGTCGATATGATGCATTCAGCCGCTTTCCTCTGTGCTCTTAAACCTGTCCTTCTCAGGAGAATGTTTTCACTCCATTGCCATCTCCTCTGTGCCCAGCCCTGGCAGTCCCCAGCACTGAGCTGGAGAGAAAATCTATTGATTCTGTTCCATAAGCCCTGTACAAGGCAAGGTAAGTGCTCCCCAGCCAATACCTCTCAGTCACTTCCTTTAGGTTGTTGCTCACATGCCCTAAATCACAGCAGGTGGTGAAAGAACAAAAGAAAGGAGCTGGAGAAACTCTGGCCCAGCAGGTCTAATCCTGTCTGCAGCACCACCATTGCCTTGGCATTAAGGAGCTCTGAGAGAACAGATGCCGGTGTGTCTGCGCAGAAGGACCCTCCATTCCCAAGCCTGTTCCAAACTGCTGGAGAGGAAATAGCAAAGAAGAGCAGGGAGACTTGGGGCTGATAACCTGTGTTTGAAGTCTCTCTGCTGCACCGAGGACCTCGGGTAACACTCACACCAGCAAATTCAGCCTCCAGAAGTTCCACTGTTGTCTCAAGAAGCACGACATGATGATGACCGTTATTATTCCTAATTAACGACGCTGGAATGCAAATGCTGAGTCTTTCCCGAGGAGCTTTGCTTGGCTGCCATGAGCCAGCCTGTCCATACAGCATTTCTCAGCCAGCAGGACTGGAAGGTTGGGGGCCAAGCAGTGTTGGCCTTGGCTAAGAGCTTCACACCCAGATGGGTGATGATCCAGGGCTGCGCTCACACGGCGTGGTGCTGAGCCTGGGGGCAGTGTTGGACCTGATTTAACGAGGGCTTTCCCCACGGAGCGCTCCAGCCCCCACCCCGCCGTGTGGACAGGCAGAAGATGAAGGAGGTATAATATTTTACAAAAGCCATGGCTGGCCAATGTCTTAGGTAATAAATGCTGTGAGCTGAGGAATGCAGCCTTGTTATGGCCTGGCCGAGGGGAATTAATTCTGCACATTGGCTTCTCCAGAGTTTTCTGCCCAGGCGTCGTTGACTTCTTACCACCACATAGATATTTCTGTATTTCAGCAAAATTCCCCACTTCTAATCTGGATAGTCCTCGCTGGGTGGAGTGCAAAACCCACATTGTTAACTCCGGATAACGGTAATTAAAAGAAAATAAAATCAAAGGTGCTCAGAAAAGAAATGGAAAATTTTTCTGTGGAAGCCAAAAGATTATATTAAACTTCAGTGGTTTAATAAAATATTATGAAGTTTGGGAGCATATTTTCCCTGGGACTTAATCTGTTTATACATCTAAAAAAGTAAATAGAATATCACTTTACTTGACCACACAGCAAACCTGATACAGGGGGGCTGCTCCGCTGTATATATTTCTTGGGGAATTCCTTCCCCCTCGGGTTTCATGCAATGCACAGTGAGTTGGGTCCATTCCTGAACTACCAGGTCAGGGAAAGCAGAAATTCATCCAGCCTGGTGGAGAAATGCTGGGGACGTGGCAGGGCCAGGGCCAGCCAAGGGGTGAGTGTTGGGGGGAGCCAGGAAGACCCGTCTGCTCAAGGAGTTTTGCAGTGTAAAGAACAGAGTATGACATTGACCTCGCTGGAGGAACACGTGGTGGAAGACAAGAAATCATGGAAATGATGCCTACAATGCCACTGGAGAGTTCACAGAAGGCAGAGAAGGAGCGAGTTTGGTTTAGGAGACTAAAATCACACACAAGTGGGTCATTTTGTGTTTTCCCCCATTTTTCACAGACCTGCCCCCACTTTCCAGGTTGCTGCTGCCAGCAAAAAGAGAGCACAGCCTCTCAGTACCCGTAAACTTTATTAAATGTGTGCTTTTTCATTCTTAAATTAAATTAAAATCCGTCTGTTTCATACTGAAATAGCACCAAAGGGAGAAGGATGACAGTATCACCAAGAGGAGGGGAGGGAGGAGGGAAAACCCAGAAACTGTTATATATGATCAAGAACTTTTTTAAATGGTTAAGAAAATGGACAATTCCTCCCC
>JAWWEU010000041.1:8970773-8984140 GCA_035583155.1 Acropternis orthonyx
ATGGAGGAGATGCGGGCTGGGGCCTCCTTGGTGACGAAGTAGCTGGGGGTCTTCTCCATGGTGATCTGCCCCTCCAGTGTCCTGGGCATCAGGTCCCTGAGATAAGGGGAGAGAGGGACATGTTAGTACCAGCATCCCCCGGGCCAGGTGGGAGAGATGGGTGTGGGCAACGCTATAGGGATGTCCTGGAGACCACGGGCAGGATGGTCCTGAGCCTTGTGCCTCCAGCCCAGCTCTTTCCTCCTTGTGTGGGTTGTCAGGAGGCCCACAATGCTCTGATTTCTGCAAAGATCTGAGCTCATTCCTGATTTCCCACTTCCTCTGGCTGCCCATTTACCTTGAATTAGACCTGAATTCATTTGGCCTCTTAAAGGCCTCCCCTCCTGACAAGATCCCACCTCCCTCCTTGCAGTGGCACTCCAAGAACACAGAACACCTCTATAATCCTAATGCCCTAGCCCTTTAAATTCCTCCCTACCCACACTGGGCTTTCCTTGCAGAGCAGCTTAAATTCCCTGGAATAACAGTGAATTCCTGGAGTAACAACACTCCCTCCCTGAAGGACAGAGGGATTTTCAAGGACCAGGATGCAAGGCTTTATCTTTTGGTATTTTTGAGGTGGCAGCAAGTTGATGCCACATAAAAATGTGCAACATCAGCCCCCTCAACCTCAGCAATTTCCTTCTTTCACTTGAAACCATCCTACACACAGACTGCTTCGGGAAGCTCTCCTAGATGGGAATGGGAAGGTGCTTGGGGCATGGGCCAGGGTCTCCTTGAGAGTTCAGAGCCCTCCTGGGCCAGGAATGGGTGTGGCAGGATAACCTGAGCCTCTCCAAGGCAAGCCAGGAAGGTGTTGGAGCCACATGAGCAGCCAACTGCTTCCTCCTGGGCACTCCCAGCTCCTCTCCTTGCCCTGCCTTGCCTTGCCACATCCCACATCACCCTGTGTGCCACCCCCAGCCTCTACAAAATTCCAGTGATTCACCCCACCATCACTTGGTGACATGAACCCCTCCTGCCTCCCAGGCTCTCAGCACTTTTCCTCTCTGCAGCCCGTCTTCCACTCGGGGGAATGGGAGATGGATGGGAGGTGGCTGCAGCACCACCGAGGGTCAGCGCCGTGCCACCAGCAGCAGTTCTCATGGCAACTGCAGCCCCCCACGCCCCGACCCCCCGGCTCTGAGCCCGCCGAGGCCGCGACACCCGCGTGCAGTGATGAACTGCCCCGTCCCCGCCTTGCCGCGACCGTCCCGCAGCAGCAACATCTGGTTTGCAAACCTGTGCAATATGCCGGCAAAATTAAACCCATCTATCAAAAAAAAAAAAAAAAAAAAAAAACCAACAATGAAAAGCCAACAACGGCTAAAAACACCAATAACAACCGAACCCCAGGCTGTTGTGTTACAAATGAGAGAGCAAGGAATGACCCTTCTCTACAGCAATTCCCTTTGCAACCCTGTTACACAGAGGCTGAGCGAAGACGTGGTCCTAGAGAAGCCAAATCTTCGCTGAGGGTTTCTGTTTGGGGGAAATTCCAAGAATTAGGGACATTCAGGATGGAGAATAAACAAGGTGAGGGGTATGAGAGAGCTCTAACACATCTTGAAAGCTGTGAAGAGATAAAGGGAAGCACTGCTGAATTAAAGGTGGCCTTTGCCAAGCAGACACATACATCTATGGTGGAATTTGCCATCACCTGATGCTGCAAAGGCCAGAAACATAACTGGATCAGAAACAGACTGGTCAAATTCACGGTGGCTGAAATAAATGGGTGGCAAAGAAATGTGGGAGTCCCAGAGCCACTTCAGCCATTGCCCTCAGCTGGGAGGAGATAACAGGAGGAGACCTACAATCCCCAGCTTTCAGATGCTTGTCTGTGGATACCTGATACCAGCCACCATCTGGAAGGATTCTAGGCTGGAATTCTCTTTGCTCTGGCCTGGTGCAGCTGGTTGGATGGGGTTTTGCTCAGGGCAGCCTCACTTTTCACAAGGGCACTCAGGGATAGGACAAGGAGTGACAGCTTAAAAGTGAAAGAGGGAAGTTTTAGATCGGGTATTAAGAAGAAATTCTTCCCTGTGAGGGTGGGGAGGCCCTGGCACAGGTTGCCCAGAGAAGCTGTGGCTGCCCCATCCCTCAAGGTGTTCTAGATCAGGTTGGATGGGGCTTGGAGTAACTTGGTCTAGTGGAAGGTGTCCCTGCCCACTGCAGGGGGTTAAAACAAGATGATTTTTACAGTCCTTTCTGACTCAAACCGTTCTATGAATCACTCTGTGAATCACCTTTTCCCCCCAATGTGCACCAAACTCACACTTCTCTGATGTGGTGGTGTTGCCCTGCAATGACTGAGTCATCTGGAAGCACCTGAACCCTTGAAAGGGTGAAGGAACCAGGTCATACCCCCTTCCCCACCGCCTGCCAGCTCAGTCCCCGCTGGCCCCTGCAGCAGGACAAGGGCAGTGGGATGGCACAGACTTCTGTTTGTGTTCTGGTATGTGTGAAATCTCAGCTGTGTCTTCCCAAGGAGCAGATTAACCCCTGCCATGGCAAGGCTGCAATACAAAGTGTCCTTCAGTGCCCAGGAATGAGCACACACCTCTCGTGGGCAGGGACACACCAGGAGCCACGGGAACGTACTACCACAGCACTGGGGAGATTAATTAATTACAAAGGGCATCTTTCATGGACACAAACATTCGCCTGGAGGCCTCCCTGGACCAATGGCATCTGGGTTTTATTGCGAAAGAGCCACTTGAAAAGACAAGAACCACAAAAATGTTTTTGGCAAGGGCAGCTACCAGCTAGCCCTGCCAGAATAAATGGATTCTGTTATTTTAATTTTAGTAGAGCCCGGAGCTCTATTTAATTACTTAATAGGGGAGGAAGACTTTCCTCAAAGGGGGCATTTTGGCCAGGCATGTATATTCATATCTGGCCTCTCCCAGGTCCACACTTTCTTCCCAGTACTGGCGTCCAAGGTCCAAAACGGCTGGCTCTGTGTCTGGCCAAAGACCTTGGAGGCAGCTCATGAAGGGGGTTGTGACCTCTTCTCACCCCAGTGGGCTTTGGAGGACTTCACTTTGGTAATGTAAAAGCTTGGATTTGTCTTCCCTTGGAGCTGCTGCAGCAAAGCCTCCAGCCTCTGGTCAGGGCGCGAGAGGCAGAGCCCTGGAGGATCAGGATGGGGTGATGCTGTGCATGGGCTGAGCACCAGGATTAGGGTGACAGGTCCAAGTGATGCACATGGTGCTGCTCAGGGATCTCCTGATGCACTTGGTCTGCCAGTCCTTGACATCATGCTGGGGTCACACTCGGACATCCCAGTAAGCGGCTCCCGACTCTCAGACACTCCAGCTGTGGGAGTTGATCTTTGGTGTCATGTTTAGTATGGTTTTTGTAGCTCTTTATGGACTGTACAATGAGGCCTTTAAAGAGCTGGACTCTAAGTTTCCCAGGGTGTTGGCTCAACCCCCGCCCTGGAGATCAGAGTCCACAGAGATGTCCTCTGATCTCGAGCCTCTATTCGCAACTCCAGGGAAGAAATCAGGTCAAAAAACACAGAATAAGATATGGGACTCCCTCCTCACAAGACTGAGCACCCAAGAGTTGTGTTTCTGGCAATTCAGGTCAGAGGAGAAGGAGCAATGATAAGTGTTGATGGTGTTTGCCACCAGCCCATGCTGGGTACCTACCTTGGCTCCATCAGGGGCCAGGAAATGCATTAGAACAGGTGGTTTGCCTCAGCTGACCTGTGCTGCTGCCCCATCAACTCGAAGAAGCAAGAGAAGCTCGTGACTGGCAAGAAAACAAGCACTGGTTGTTCCAGAAATGGGATTTTTGGGAGGGGACAGCCTATTTCTTGCAGGAGGAGCAGCCCTGAGCTGCTGTTTCCCACAGAGGTCAGAGCAGCTTTTGGTCACTGGATTCAGAAAACCCAACGTGAGTTTGCTGTTTGAAGTCAATCTGCTGCTTTGCTCCCAGCTGGACCGAGCCATGTCCTGCTCAGGACCTCCTGGGCTCCTTGGCAGCACACAAGGCATGAAAAGCAGCCGTGGATGGACTTGCTGCAAACCTTTCCCACATAAATCTAGTCCAGATCTCTCTCCAAGGGAGGCTGACCTCAGTAGATAAGGGCAGCGCTTCGCCAGGCCTCATGCCAGTGCAAACCCAGAGCGATAAATAAAGCTGCTGTGATTCCAGGTTGGTCCCCTGTGCTCTCTGGGCTCCAGTAAAACCTGTCCCAACCACGTGCTAAGGGCAAGATTCATCTCCTCTTAACCTCAGAGAGTGAATTCCTTCTCCCTGGCAGTCCTTGTAGGACTTTTTAAAAATAATCAGCCTGACAGAGCCTGAGTATCCAGACTGGATGGATGGAAATGATCGTCCAATATGCCAAGCCTGATGCCAAAGAGAGAAAGGATGCACTGCCCAGCAGCAACAGGTCTTGCACCCCCTCCTCCATCTGAGTACATGGCCAGGTCTGCATCAAGCTCAGCTGCAGCAGAGAACTGAGTTTGTGCAGTGCCTGAAATGGCAACTACTATATCACTGAGGAGAAGGATGCAGGGAATGGGTCTGGAAGAGCACTGGGATTTGCATCCTGCAGCAGCGCAGCTCCTCAGTGCAGGAGCAGGCAACAGGCCAGGGGGAATGAGCAGTGAGGGAGAAAGATCATCAAATGCTGATATCCTGGACCAGCACCAGCAAACTGGGGGTGGCACGTGCTCCCCCTGATATCCTCTGCTGTGCCTGGGGCAGTCACAGGTCACTCGATGCAGGAGAGGTGAGCAGGGGGGTTTGAAAGCACCGTGGCACAAACAGCACAGGTACAGCCTGAAGTGCACAACCACCACCAACAAATCCTGAGCTGCAGAAAACCCCGCAGCCCGGGCATCTAGAGGGCAGTGGCAGCTCAGGGGCAATGCCTGCGTCCCTGGACCCCTCCAGCAATGCTGCTGGGCCACCTGAGTGCTCTCTCCACCCGCCTGCAGCAGCAGCAGAGAAGGAGGAGCTGCTGTGGCCAAGTCCCTTCTCCCCACGCTGATATTTACCCTTATCTTTGGCTGTGTTCCCACTGCTCTGGCCTCAGCCTTGAAAGGGCGCTCAGGCCAGGAACTATCCATGGGATAAAGGATGGGAACAGAGCAGAAAGATGAAGCCAGGACTCTGCAGAGTCAGTTTACACATCCCTGGGCTTTCCCAAAGGTGCTGGTGACTTTAGCTATCAGGATGTTCCCATTACACAGCCTGAGAGGGGCCATGGGGTTATGAGACACAGCAGAAGCAGGAGGGCATTGCTGACCCCCACCCTGAACCCCAAGACACCTTGTCCAGCCACCTTCGAGGTGCTTTTTCCATCTTTGCCACCAGCCTGAGCTACTGGGATACACACAAAGGAATGGTGGGGAAGGAAAACCCCATGGCAGGTATTAGAGCATCTCAGGAGCCTCCCTGAGGAATTGTCAATGAACGTGATAACAAACTTAGAGCAAACTGCAAAGGAAAAGTCAGTCTGCTGTTACTTTTTCCCTGCTCAGCTGGTTTGCTGCAGTTTGGTTTTGCTCCCAGTGCTGTATCTAGGGTTTAGCTGTGATTTGGAGCTCCCTGGCCTGCAGGAGTGGTGGGAAAGGAAGTCTCTCACGGTGGCAAGTGCTGTTTTTAAGGAAGTGCCACTGGAAAGGTCATTGCAGGAAAAACCCGTATAAAAGAAATGCTGCTCTTTCCGAAAGGGCCCGACAGCTCTGCAGTCAGCTGTGGGACCTTGGATCCCAGGGAACAGCCTTTCTGGCAAGGAAGGGCCAAAATCTGCTCCCAGAAATGTGACACAGGCTCACAGGGAGGACTGGACCCTCTAGGCAGAGCTAGAGAAGCAGAGCAGAGAGGGAAAATGAACTGCCTGAGGGGGTTTATTTCACATCTCACTTCTCTTCAGAAATGCTGCCAGAATTTCCGTCCCCAGGAAGGAGCCAGACACCAGAGTGATGGGCAGGTGACACAGCTGGCTGTCCTGGGGGAAACACAGAGCATGAAGCTCTGCGACAAGGAGGATGGGGAAACTGAGGCACGGCCAGCACCGTGGCTCCGTGCAGCCCCATGCCCCTAAGGCGCTGTGCATTCCTCCCTGGGCCACTGCAGCCACCAGCAAGTTGTCTTCTCCTCCCCCCAACCATTTCTCTTTTTCTTCCAAATCATTTTAAGTAGTGACTCTGCAACAGAAATTTATAAAAAACCCCAAACTTGCTCTCACAAGCGCTTCCCTTCCCTCCCCCTCCAGCCCACGCTCCCAGAAGTACCATTACAGCATGTACAAGAGATGATTGAAAAGAAAGATGCTCTGGCAAGAGTGATAACTTGATGTAACCAGGAGCGTGTATGTATATATAAATTAAAAAACGCTGCCTAAAGAGATGAATTCCTCCCTCCCATGAGGCCAGTGGCTCAGCCCAGGGGCTGCGCTGCCCTGGCAGCTCTAGCAAGGCTCTGAATTTGCTTTGATGAGCTGTGAGGGTACCTCGGAGCTAGCTGAGCCTCCTGCTTTGCCTTCCTTTAGATCTCAGGTGAAATCAATACTTGGAAAGAAGCATTTCAGGAAATGGAGAAAAATGAAAAAAAAAAACCTCTAAGAAAAGCTGTGGGACTGAGGAAGCTGAAAGGAAAGGGGCAAAGGATCAGAGAGGTCTGCAAGGGAAGAAGAAACTCACTCATTGTGTTGCTGGATATAAAATCAAATCCTACTGGCATTAATAGCAAAAGGACACCCTTGCCATTGGTTTTAATGAGGACGGATTAGGTTGAGCTTGGAGCAAAATAAGAGCCAAGAATAGTCCTGGGAGAGGACAATGAAGACCGTGGGTCTCTCCTATCCATACCCATCCTGCTGCTGAGGCATTTTATCTGTGTAAAGACAATGCTCAGGGAAATATCAGTGTTATTGGGGCAACCTACACCACAACCATTATTTCCTGGGGGACACTGTACCCTCACAAAACAACTGCAGTAGAGTCAGGGACCTTGGGATTTCCTCTGTCTCTGCCCTTCTGCCCTGACAGAACCAGTGCAAACTGCAGGATGAGTGCATCACCTGATGGGATAAACATGGTCTTGTTCCCTTGGCCGTGGTTGCAAATGTGACTGGGAGAACTGCTTCATTTCCACAAGTAGGGAATGATCCCTGAATTATTTGCTTCCCCAGGATGTGCTGAGGAGCCTCCTGGCACCGTGCCATAATCCCTGTGCCCAGCACAGAGAGGTCCCTCCCAGTACATGAGATTTTTATCATCCCCAGTATTCCAGAGGGGTTAAAAAAATTAAAGCATATATGAAGTATGAAGAGAGTAGGTTTAGACTGAACATTAGGAAAAAATTCTTCCATGTGAAGGTGGGCAGGCCCTGGCACAGGTTGCCCAGACAAGCTGTGACTGTCCCATCCCTGGAAGTGTCCAAGGCCAGGTTGGATGGGGTTTGGAGCAACCTGGGCTAGTAGAAGGTGTGGCTACCCATGGTATGGGGTGGAATGAGGTGAGTTTTGAGGACCTTTCTGACCTTTCTGGGATTCTATGAACATAGGCCTTTGTGGGATTGAGCTGTGCTAGCATGAAAAGGGCAGTTCTCAGGAAATATCACCAATTTTAGGAACTCCAGAAAGTACCCAAAAAATCAGACCTGGTAGCTGGTAGCCAGCCCTGAGTGTGGGCACCTCCCCTGTGCCACAGCCGAGGCTGCAGGGACAGTCACTGCTGGGTGCTGCAGGCACAGCCTTGGACACAGCCATGCCTGCTGGGGACAAATGTGGCACATCACTGATGTGCCACCTTCCCAAATGCAGCACTCTCTGAGAGGCAGGATCTCTCCTGCCCCCTGCCCCCAGATGTGCCCTCTCTGTGCTGGCTGTTGGCACACAGGAGCAGCCTCAGGAGCTCCTGAGCTCGTCCTCGTGGTGGATGCCAGTGTTTACTTGAGCAAGCCCTGGTATTTATGTATCTCATTACATCTGCAGCCAGCAGCATCTGTTTCCACGCTGTATCTGTCAAGCAGCATCTTATCAGCGGAGCTGCCTTCCCATCCCTCCCTCTGCTCCTTCCAGTTAAGCTCCCTCTGAAGTTTAGGGCTGGCAGACAGCCTGACACAGGTGCAAACCTCAGCCTAAACTGCAGCCCACAGGGCCCCCAAATTGTTTTCCCTGTCCCCTTCCAAACCCCCAGCAGTGATTATGGCTAATGGACCCAGCCCCAAATCCAGCCCACCCAGCAGGGCAGGGGTGACAGAGGGGCAGGGCAGGCAGCTGTGCCCATCACATGGGCATCCTGGCAAAGGTGGCTATGAGTCCCCCCAAGGGTTGAGCCAGCTCTGCGGGGGTCCTCAGCAGACCCTCCCAATTGCACACCGAGCACCACAGGCAGCTCCACTCCCAGCACCAGTGGGTTTCATCACCTCAGCAGTTGAGAGAAAGACACTCCAGGAATCTCACTGCCTCCAAAACAGACTGGGACACAAAGCTCCCAGCGCAGCATTTATGGGGGTAACATCCAGTGTCACCCCACCATGAGGTCACAGCCAGGAAGCCTTTCCCCTTCCGAGGGAGCTGGGAAACCCATCAAAGGGATGCGGTGGAGAAAACAGCTTGTTTGCACCGTGTGCTACTGACAACTCTGGAGGTGGAGATTCTTCCTGGATCTCGGGCTGTGACCTTGGTCAGGAAGAGCAGGAACAATCCTGGGCCAAGGGCAGGGCAGCTGAGCAGGAAGTGGCAGGGTCCCCAAGATAAGGCGTTCATCTGCCCCCAGCAGACCCCTGTGGGGACCGGGCACACGCGTGACTTCACGTTGGCTTCCCTGGCCCTGGAGCGATGGGACCAGGAGGGCTGGGAAGGGCAGGGGAGCGTTTGCACGCGAAGAGGGGGGGCTCTGCTCCACAGCCCTGTGCCCCCACTGTGCTTTCAGTGCTCAGCTCCTGCCTCTCCGCCCCCCTGGGAAGGGAGATTGCACTGATCAGAGCTAATTACAGCACGCAAACCCTCTGCCTAATTGCTCTGATTAATTATTGATGGGCAGAGCTCCAGCTCCGAGGGCAGCAGGTAAGCAGGGAGCCCCGTGCTCGGGCAGGTGTCGCCTGGCTCCTCATGCTGAGAGGTGAACCTGCTGTCCCAGCATCCCGTGACCGGTCTGGGAGAGGGAAACGTACCGAGAGGCTCCCAAAAATCCACTGGGCTGGGAAGCACATCTGGCCACCTCCTGGAGACCAACAGCGCCTAAAGTGCTATCGACAAGCACAAACTCCCTGATGCCATTAGCTGTGCAAGCCATTGATTTTCTCTGCTGGAACAAGGAACTCATCGGAGCTGAGGCAATCACAGGTGGCACCACCATCTTCTCCACGCCGATCAGCTGGGCTTTGGAAAAGGGGCATTTTGCAGTTGCTTTCTTTCCACTGGCTAATTGCTGGTAAAGCCCAACCCTTTGCCTACCAGAGCAATGAAGAGCTCTGGAGCCCTCAGCCACAGCTCCCTCTACCTCATCTCCATCCTTTGTGTGGGAATGGAGACCCCACTGGGAAGCTTCTGAAGGAGTTCTCTCTGATGGGGTTGGGAACGGGGTCAGCAGCCATCTCTGTCACTGTCCTGCTCTATAATCCAGACTGAGAGCGCATGGCATTCCCAGCAGCTTTGGGGAGTGACAGGTTTGGGGTATGCCATGCACTGGGGATCAAAAACCCTGCCTGTCCCATCAGACCTGGAGCTGGACCTGCACTCATCCTGCCCCTCCAGCACCACATACCTCCCCCAGTGACAGCTTAACCCAGCAGTGGTTGGAACTCCATGTTTAAGGCATGGGTTGTTTGCCAAATCCCTGCAGCACCAGCTTTATTCTTACACAGGAGCCAATCAGACCCACGGTGATTTTATCATATTTCCAATGCAGTTCCCAAATGAAAAGTGATTCTTCATTTCCCAGCTGGATTTGCTTGGGTAAATTCAGGCATCTGGTGGCTGGTTCTGTTGGCTTTTGGGCGCTGCTTTATTGTAACTGTGGTCTCTCTTAATGAAAATAGACACTCCTGCTCTCTTCCACAGATGCCTCTATTACTGGGGGATGAGAAGCTGGACATGACTCAGCAATGCGTGTCTGCAGCCTAGAAAACCACCCCTGTCTTGGGCTGCACCCCCACAGCGTGGGCAGCAGGGTGACGGGGGGGATTCTGCCCCTCTACTCTGCTCTGGTGCGACCTCACCTTGAGTACTGCATCCAGCTCTGGGACCCCCAACGTAACAAGGATGTGGAGCTGCTGGAGGCAGTCCAGGAGACCACAAAGATGCTCCAAGGGCTGGAGGCCCCGGGAGAGCTGGGTGTGTTCAGCCTGGAGAAAAGAAGGCTCTGGGGAGACCTGAGAGACCCTTCCAGTGCCTAAAAGGGCTCCAAGAGAGGTGGAGAGGGGCTTGGGACAAGGGCCTGGAGGGACAGGACAAGGGGGAATGGCTTTCCACTGCCAGAGGGCAGGGTTAGATGGGATACTGGGAAGAAATTCTTGTCTGTGAGGCTGGGCAGGCCCTGGCACAGGTTTTCCAGACAAGCTGTGGCTGCCCCATTCCTGGAAGTGTCCAAGGCCAGGTTGGACGGGGCTTGGAGCAACCTGGGCTTGTGGAAGGTGTCCCTGCCCATGGCAGGGGGTGGAACAAGATGGTATTTAAGGTCCCTTCACAAACCTTTCTGTGATTCTACAATTATACTAGAACCTGCTGACTCCCCTCTATGCCATATTATTCCAAAAGAGGATTTTCCAGCTGAAACAATGGACATGATCCTTTTACATCCTTGCAGCCTAGCCTTCTCTCTTGCAAGTGCAATTCAAGAGCTCCCTGTTGCACTCCCACCATGCACAGAGTCAGTCATTATTGGGGGTGGAAGGCAGCGGACAGTTAGTGTGTGGCTGGACATGAAGTCTAAGTGACCCAACATCTGATATAATTAACCCTCATCCTTCCTCCCTAAGGGCACCCCTGAAGTCTTACACAGGTACACCCCCCCCAAACATCCTTCCAGGTGCTGCTGGTGGCCTCTAAGGGACCAGGACTGCACCTTCCCCTACCTGGATCCAGGTGAACCCTCTTGATGGGCTCAGCCCAGAGCAGAGGGGTTTGTACTGGGGAGAACCTCCACCCCCAAACCAATAACCACCTCATGTGTCTCTCACTCGAGAATCTCGAAGACCACACATTTTAGGCCTGACCAGCAAATCATCTTAAAGAGGAAGGTTAAAGAAGTGTTTGTTATTGGAAGTGTCTCCCTTTTATTTTTTGATAAATTAACTCCAGCTTCATTACTTCATGATGTATTTCCCTTGACATTTAATTATACTTACCCCAAACACATTAAGCCAATCAGTCTGAACAGCTTCTTATTAATATGCAAATTTCTCCTTTGAAAAGCCATGAATCTGTGAAAAAATCTCTTTAGGCTTCAATTAGGCCCATTTGGGAAGTTGGGAAATCCCCAAGAAATAGCCTCCTGGTCCAGAGCTGGAGGGGACTGGGGGCCCAGCCCCACAGACACTCCCTGGGGCCTGGTTTGGGGATGGGAGAAGGGAATGCTGCCACTCGTTAAAGCACCTTCTCAGGCCCGGAGACACGAAGATGGGAGGCTGAATCCTGCAAACCAACCTGGTGTTGGCAGCTTATCCCCATCCCAGTCCCTCTCTGTGGGAGCTGACGTTTCTCCTCTATGCCAGCCCTGGAGATGCTGTGATCCAGATCCATCCTCTGCTGGGACCACAAAGGGGAGCTCCACGTGGGAGCTGCCGAAGATTCCATGAAATCTCAGCCTTTAGCAAAACAAACAGGAATCCGGTTCCCCCAGCGCCACGGGCAAACGGGACATGATTTGCATTAGGCAAATAAATTGAACCACACAATTAACCATCTGCCCTGGAACAGATTTAGGCTTTGCTTTAGAGCATCACTTCCAGCCTCCCCGCACTCTCACATCCGTCTGAACGCCGCAGGATTTTCTGCTAGGAAACCAACGGGGAATAAACTCACTGAATCATTCCTATAAATAATTGGAGAGAAACATCAGTGTAGGTACTACAGCTCCGGTGGCCTTTGGCCTCTTGGACGCATTTCCCGTGGATTACAACAATGAGCAAACCTCAAAACCGCTTCAAAACCTTCCAGACTCTCCAGTTCCCACCAAAAGCCTTTAGTTGCTAAACCAACGTGATTTCCTGGGAGCTGCTGAGTGCCACATCATCGTGTCGAGAAAAACTTACCCATTTCATCTTATTTCAGAAAAGGTTGAAGGTTTTTTTTAAAAAAAACCCAACAATTCAGTGTAGTTTTTTTATTCCCTGCAGTCAGACATCAAGATCGGAAATACATTGCAATCAGTGTACTATATAAATAGTCCAATTTTGGAAAACGGCTCTCATGAGCAATAAAGAAACCCAATTTACTATGCACTATAATAAAAATATCTCTTTTAGCATATAAATCAAGCCAAAGTGAACAGATAAAAAAAAAAATAAACTCAACCCCCCTGGTTTCTGCCCAGGGGCGCTGCAGCCGGCCCAGGGGAAGGGCTTGCCTGCCCTGTGTAAATATATGCAAGAGCAAATCTGTTAAAAACTGCAGCCACCACTTTGTTTTCTAAAGGTCCCAGTTTATCCTTCGGCAGAAGAAGGAGGGCTGGGGAGAGGTCGGCCAGAAACACAATCCTTTCCTGTATAAACACTACGGCCTGTGCTGATTTTAAGTGCATCATATGGTATATATTTTATGTGTGTATATATAGAGAGAGAAAGAGAGATTTTTCAAGGCAGTCAGAGACATAAAGTGATCTTATATCATCTAAAACCAACAATCATACTTGGACTTCTGGCAGTTTTCCTTGCAGACGTCCCTGCCACCCCTTGGCCCTCCCTCCCCGGGCTGCCGGAGCGCGCTGCTGTCTGCCCCCATTATTTTTCACAAAGGCATATAAATCACTGTGGAAACTCTTATTATCCTTTTTTCCCTCTGCTTCTCTCGTGTCTGTTTTGAGAAAAATTAATGCATTTGTCTCCAGAAAAATGTGCAGTCTCTATAATTCAGTTTTAAAACAAGCACAACTAGCAAATGGATAGACCTCGGTTAGGAAACTCATTTTTCATGCCAGTAATTGAACCCTTCCCTTCGATTTTTCCTTTGGGTGTTAAAGACAACTGATGCCTTCCTGGAATTTGCTGAGGTCTCAGAAAGGTGGAAAGACAAGACAGACAGACAGAAAAAGCAGAAGAGAGAAAGAAAGAGAAGACAGAAGGAAAGGATACGAAGAGAGGAGAGGAGAGGAGAGGAGAGGAGAGGAGAGGAGAGGAGAGGAGAGGAGAGGAGAGGA
>JAWWEU010000041.1:8984240-9027341 GCA_035583155.1 Acropternis orthonyx
AAGAGAAGAGAAGAGAAGAGAAGAGAAGAGAAGAGAAGAGAAGAGAAGAGAAGAGAGAAGAATAAAGTCCAAAGCACATCTCAAAGCCTTGGCTGTCTCTGTAGAGAGACCTTGGGGAGCCCTGAGGTGAGCATCCCAGATGGAATTTTTCCAAAAGCTGGTGGTGATTTGGAAGGCTCCTTGCTGTGCAGGCTGCTGAGGAAAGCCATCCCCATCACACAGCCAGGGAGCTTTGAGCTGCCCCCTGCTCAGCTGCCTGCAGACCTGGGGACCACCTGCCCGGTTGTGCCCAGACCCAGACTAGGGGGACACACATGCTGCATGGTTGATCCCAGTGGTTTTATCCCAATGCCTCTTTCTGCATCCCAAACTCAGGAATCTCCACTGCTTCCCTCCCACTGCTAATGGCACACCTGCCCCCACCATGAAATGGGGAACCCAAATCAACACAGTTTTAGGGAAAAAGTCCCTTGAACATTCTCTCCAGGAATACGGTTTGTGTTCCCAAACCACAAAAACCACATCCAGCTTGAAAATAATCCCCACCCCTGGTGCTGGGGGCCTCCTGTGTGGAGCAAGCGACACCCCTGAAAACAGCATGTAGGACAAGGGCTCCCATATGGAACGATGCATATCCCCAGCACAGCCCCTGGAAGCATCCTGATCCCTTATCAGCTCCGAGGCTCAATTCACCACTCACACAGAGGAAGTCAGGAATAATTCCAGAAAAGCCACAATCAAGTGAGCACTCAGGCCAGCAAAGTCTATTGTTCCTTTGTCTCTCACTATATTACCTGTGTCCCCTGGGAGCTACATTATTGCCTGCAATATATAATGTGATTTGCTTGTTTTCCATGTCTGCCTCATTTTTCTTAGGCACAAGCACAGGCGCAGCTTCAGCAACGCACACCCACTGCAATGCATGTGCTCTTCCCGTGGAAGAAGTGAAGGATGGGAGAGGAGCTAGGATGGGACCTGAAGCTGGAAAGGGGGGAGAAACTGCAGATAACACGAAGGGGGACAAAACGTTGTCTAGAAATTAAAAGGACACAGAAAAACCACTAAACGGAGGTGATTCGGGGAAAAAGAAATGTTCCTCCATCCTCCTTTCGTCTGGAGAAGGAGAAATCCCACCAGGTCTCAGAGAGTAAAAATGAGGACCTAGTGAGTGCAGGGACTAAAGCAGCTAAATTAAAGCAGCTGAAGTTGGAGGTAGGGCAATAATATTGGAAATGAGTAATGGATGCAGCAGGCTGGGACCACATGGGCTTCATGGCCCCACTCAAAGAGCTCTGGACATCATTGTGACCTTGCAGGTTAATGGACCAACTGCCAGGGTTTGTTGGGAGCAAGGAGGATCTGCCCCCCAAGATAGGGTTATGGTGTTCCAACAATTCAACAGAGGTTATTCTAAAGTTTTGGAAATTACTGTGACATGCTCTATAGTGCTGCAGATGGGGATGTGGGGGGGTGTGTGTCTGTGTGTGCACATCAGCAGAGATTTTTGTGAAAGACCCAGACACCTCAAAGGACCTCGCTGTTGAGAACAGAGGTTGCTCCTTAAATTATGCTGAGAAGTGCCATCTTTATATATCACTACACATTTCTTCCTGCTGCAAAGCCAAAAAAATCCTCTATCTGTGTTACAAAAAAGGGAGCCTGACCTCAGGCTATGATCTGAAATACATAGAGTCACACAAGTTTACCCTTGCAGTGATTCTTCATCCTTCCCGTGCCAATTCTTTGTCCTTTTGCTAAATGAAACATTAATGGCTGGGAAAGGGCTCCTTACTTTCATTCCTGGAGCAAAGCAGTCAAGAGCAAAGAGGGCAAAAGTCTCCAGAAGACAGAAAGCTTAAAAAGATTCTTTCTGGCCTAATTTGCAAGCTCTGGGCAAGGCAGGGGCTAAGTGCTGAAGAACCTGCACAGAGCACAGGCCCCCAGTCTATGCAGGGAGTTCAGCCACCGCTCACAAGGTCATGCAGCAACAGCTCTTTCCTGTGCTCAGCGATTCCACCTCCTCCCAGGGAATGCATCAATGCCTAACCTGGTATCAGAGTCATCTGGCATATTTCAGGAAGTTTTAGTTGATAACAGGTCTGAATTTCATGAGTAAATGATACAGCCCCCAGCTCAGGTCTGGCTGGTCCGTAGGTTTGTACCCACGCTCAGCTTCGTGACGCTGCACAGGGGGATGTGGAGGCTGTGGCTTGGACATAAGCATGACACCAAGGTTGTTAGGAGTGAATAAAGCTCAACAATTTACAAAGAAAAAAAGAAAGAGTATGAATGGATGAAAAAAAAAAAACCACCAAAATTAGTGACCTCAGCTTCATGAGTCAATTTGAGTCATTCGGATCCAGGTCAATAAACACTGCTCCTCCTCACTCAGCACTGCACTGGCACAGGCTGGGGATTTCAGACCGGCTCCTGAAGCAGTTTCAGACCTCCCTGCCTTTCCTTTTCCAGGGCTGCCCTGCTTAGCAAGATCAACCCTTCTTCATCCATCATTTCTCATCATCCCCAAAGAGGAGAAACTCAGCCTGAGTGTGTTCCCTCTTCCACCATGCTCCCCTGGGAATATGCAAGAAAATGCAGGAAGAACTGATGCTCTTTATAGGAGCAGGGATTTCAAATCCATGCTGACACCTCAACAGTTGGCCATCACCCCATGGTGGGGCCTCACCTTGGGGGGCAGTGGCACCCTTGGCACACTGTGATCTCTCCATCACAACACGGAGAGCCTTTGGAAAGGGAACCCAGGTCTCCCCAAGGAGCAGAGAGATTTTTACACTTAAGCCACTTTGGAAAGCCCAGACAGGACCCCTGGAGATGAAGATTTTGCAGTGTGATCAAAGAGACTCGTGGAGATAGCAAGGAGGATTAATGCTTCTGCAAACGCACAGTGAAAGCTTCTTAGTTATTCCAGCGGGGCTTTCTCCAAAGGGGCCTGAGGGAGTTGGGCACTTAGAGCTCACTTGGATCCTTTATTTAGTTTGCAAATCCTGTGCTGGAGCAGTGCAGCAGTGTGACCTCTGAAGCATTACTTTCTGAGCGTGTCTGCTTGAGTGAAAAGCTGAATTGATTCTGGCTGTGTTGGTGGCCTCCCACAGCTGCTCCTTCTCCGCGTCGGAGGGAGCGAGCTCGCCGGTGGAAACAGTTTAGGGCACAAAGTATTTAAAGAAATAAATAAGGGACCAACCCAACATTGAAACCATGTGGGCTGTGTGTTCAAGCGAGTTGCTGAGAGCGGCTCCAGGCTGATTCCTTGCACAGGGGTTTATGCTGGACAGCATGTGCTGGAGGATGCTCCTCGTGGAAGATCCAGGCTGCGAGTGACCTCCTGCTGGGTGAGCAGCATCCCTAGTCCTCCCCAGTGGATTTCACCACCATCTCTGAGAAAGCTGCAGGAATCCCTTGTTTCATGAGCTTGGTTACTCTTCACTGCTCACATCTCCCTGTACCTTTTTTTTTCTCCATCACCAGCCTTTTACAGTTAAAAACTGTAGAAAGGAGACTCTGGAGTGGTTTTGTTACCCAGCTGGTTACATGTTCACAGTGATCTAATCATTCCTACCACCACTTCTAATCCTATTGTGGAGTGTTCCAGCTCCAGGAAAACAGTATGAGGAAGCTCAAAAAAAAGGCAGACACAATAAACAAAGAACTGGTTCTAATGCAAATGTTCTTCATGATAATAATATAATAATAGTAATAGTAATAATAATAATAGAAAGGCAGTTCATGGTCAGGCTGCTTTCCAAGCCTTCCCACTGCATCTCCTGGCTTTCATTTCAACCCCATCACCACAAACTGGACAGGGAGCCCCATCCACTGAGCTCCTGGACAAAGCAAAGGGATTCAGCATTGTTGGGAAACATGGCACACATGTGACATGCTATTGTCCCTAATTTGATTAATGAAGCCATCACGCTAACAGGGCATTCCACACCCCCCAGCACCTTGTTACTAACCCACGCCAGGAACTTCCCAGCAGAGCATTAATTCCCCAGTACTTGCCTTTCCCAACCTTGTCAGGTAATTGTTTATGAAAAGATGAATGTATACAATAATACTGGGTGAAGGGAGCTGATGTATGTGGTGTTAATGAATGAAATAATCAGTTTGGTAATAACTGGCATGTGTATTTGTCAAAAGGGAACCAGCAGGACATTAGCATTCTGCAGCCACCGAACCTTTATCTCCTGGTCTTGTGTTTGACAACCGCCCCCAGATAGTCCATGAATAAAATACAGAGTAGTACCCAGACATAATTAAACTGCCAATGTGCATGTACCTAAATGAACTTGATATCTTAATGACACAAGATAGCACGCGAATAATGAAGGCGGCATGAAAGGGATGTGCATAATGAACAGAGACATCCCGGCTGGTGCTGCCTGTGGGGACCGGCCTCGCCAGTGGAGGCTCCTCAACCCCTCGTTAGCACGTGGGGCATTTCTTAGCTCATGGGGCATCGCCCCTGCTCCCACCCTGCTGAGGGCACCCGTGCCAGGGCTCATCCACGCCGGTGTTGAGGGCAGAGTGCCGTCCCTCTTGGAGCAGGGATTGGCGTCCTGCAGGGCTGGCTGGGCTGTGGTCACAGAAGATGGGGCTCTCACCGCCCCTTGGCACATCCTGCCCTCCCCCTCCACAAATCCTCTGCCCCATCATTCTGTGCCTAATCCTCACCGCTCCTTCCAGAGACCTCTGGCATGCTGCTGTGCAGCACAGACGTGATCTTAGGAGCACTTAACGTGATTAGATTACCAGACATGTTCTTTTTTTTTACTCTTTTTTTCAGCATGGAGATGGTTTTTGAGGAAAGTAGCCACTCCTTGGGGACAGGATGCTCAGAGGATGTCCCAAGTTAACTCAAGAGGCATGTGCAGAGCCACAATTCCATAATCCCACTATCCACAGACATCGAGCCAGATGTGTCCTCTCCCAGCACCCATGGGTGCAATCCTTCCTCCAGAGGATGCCAGGCATCCCTGACAGCTATTCCAGCTGTCCCTACAAAGCTGCTCCAGTGTAATGCTGCAGGCCACGGGCATTTGCTTCCAAAAAGGCAGGTTTGATTCCCCCTCTTTCGGGGTTGCACCACACTGGGCTTCTACTCCACCCTGCACCAAAGGTAATTGTCACTTACTGCTCTAATGGCTCCAATTTTAGCAGCAAATGAGCGATGTACAAAGTATTAGTCTTATTAAAGAAATAATAATAGGAAACTGCAGCACACGCTACAGGGGAAGGAACACTCCCCCGGTCCATGGGATGCAGCCGTGCTGGTATTTGACAGTAGCAGAGTCCCTGCCTGCTGCTGATAGAATTCCAAGGTATTTGAATACAATAAGATCAGCATGCAGGAAAGCAACCAGCTGAATATGGCCCTGTCCCAATGTAATCGACTGGGGGCTCAGAGATTGTCACAAAGGCAGCATGGGAAATGTGACCTGGAGCAGGATGTGTGTCCCTCTAAAAAGGAGATTAGGAAAAAGTGCTTAATGCAAATAAGAAAAGTACAGCAGGTTTGGGGGAAAACATCTTAAATCCCTGGTGTTGTTCGAGGTCAGGTTGGATGGGGCTTGGATCAGCCTGGTCTAGTGGGAAGTGTCCCTGCCCGTGGCAGGGGGGTTGGAATGAGAAGGTCTGTGAGGTCCCTTCCAACCCCAAACATTCTGTGATTCTGTGAAAATCCAGTGGACAACACAGCTGGGACCAGCACAGGGAGAGCCAGCATCGGAAACAACCCACTGGAGGAAGCACAGCGAGTGTGATGCAGGATGGAGTATTGAGATGGGTTAAAAACCGTAATTCCTGTTTGGGCCAGGAAAAGGGAAAAGGTGGCACTGCTGTGATCCAGCCTGGGAGGCAAAAGCAGTAACCTGGGCATGTGGTCACCCCCACCATGTCTTGAGCAGTGACAGTCACCCTTAGACCAATGTAGCCAAAGAGCTCTGGGTCACTGCCAGGTGGAACCTTCAAGTTACTGCACTCAGCCCCTTTCCCCCACTGGATATTTGGCCCTGACTGCCAAGTCTTTAACCATTGCTTTCCCTCCCAGGAAAGATATCCCCCTGGTGCACCCTCATGAGACAGTAATGGGGATTTCATTAGATTAAATAACTCTGATGAACCCCAGAGACCAACAGCACTTTAAACACAGAGCTCGGAGTTAGAATTACCGTTATTTAACATTGATTAGATTACAAGGCAGATCCAATTTTTCCCTAACAATATGAAGGCTATGATTTGCCTAGTGGGAGATGTTAAGGATGGCATTCCTGGAAATTGGTGCAGAGGGGGGTGGACCATGCCTGAGTCAGCAAGGAGGTGACCCACAGGCTTGTGTCTGAAAGTCCTTCTGCAGAGAGCATGAGCATGGCTCAGGGAGTGTCCCCATCATCCCTGCCCTCCTTTTAGCAAGGCTCAGGGAGTGTCCCCATTGTCCCTGCCTTTGCTTTGCTCCAAAGCTGGGGGGACAGGTGGATCAGTATCTGCTGTGTTGGCTTATCACCCCCCTCCAGCAGGAATATCACCAGGAAATAATTGGGCCTTTTTGACCCATGGCCCTGCCACGGTTGAGGCCATTAATCACCTCCCAAAGCTCCCTCCTGACTCTTTTGCCCCCAGAGTCCCAGAGCAAGGGGTGTGCCTGGTGGCTGTGGCACTGCTCATCGCTGGTGCCTGCAAGGAGAGGAGGGTGGGAGAACAGCCAGGACAGAGGTTCATCTGGACCCCTTGGCTGATGCACCTTTGGAAGCCAAGGGGTCAAACAACCCCTAAATCCATTCCCTACATTGGATAGAGCTGCTGGCAGATCCAGGGATGCTGGGCAGTCCCAGCAGCAGCAGGCAGGCAAGAGCACAGCCCTCTCAGACAGACTCCCACGAGAGCTGGCTCGACTGCTGGTGCAAAACTCACTGATCTGATAAATCTGGCATTATCTGGGGATATGTAAGGAAAAGGGGAATTTCTGCTACGGTTGGATTCCAGCAACAAAGTGACCGTAAGCAGAGGCCAGACCCACCAGGGCTAACCACAGGCCATTCAGCAGAAACTCCAGGGATGGAGGGGAGAAGCAGGAGGCATGTCCTGCCATGCTGGAACACCCAGTCGGGTCCAGATTCCTCCACCCCACTCACCCCTGCATGTCCCCAGAGGGGTGATGGCCAAGAAGGCCTCCAGGAGCAGCCAGGGTTGAGCACAGCCCTGCAGGTCACCCCACCTTGGGCTTCTTCACCTGGGAGTGAGCTCACACCAGCTTTTACTGTGCTGCTCGATTTGACCAACAAAACCAAGGGCTTTAATGAAATCCAGAGTTGCTCATAATTTTCAGCCAGATTTACTCCAGAGGAAACACACCCAAATTCCTTCCTTGCCTCTGCAGTCACCACCCCTGATGTCTTTCCCATCTACCTTCCCAGGGCTATAATATGACCAAGCCCAGGCAGCTTCCAAATGAGAGCAGGGTTGGGACATTGCTGAGAAAACAGTAGGGGCATGTGCTGGGGAGATGATTATACTGTCCAAAAAGAAATAATAAATTAAAATTCCAGTGTTGTAATGGCATATTTCTCATATACCAAAGGATCCAGAAGTTTTACATCTTGCTTGGGAAGGGTGGTAGATCCCGATGGATAAATCAAGCCTGTGGGATGGACAAATCAAAATGTGGGCGATGCTGCTGCCTGGCTCTGGAGGGTCCCGTGAGCTGCTGCCCCACCACATGGTCTGGCTGAGGCAGGAGGTGATGAGGGAGCACCAATTTCTTTCTCCCACCTCTGTTTTGGAAAGGAGAGCAACAGATGTTGGATTTTACTCTCACAAAGCCCCCCGAATGCCGGGCTGCAGGGGTGGGAGCTGCAGGCATTGGGACACATCCAGCCATCAGCTGTGACCCAGCAGTTCGCTGCCACTCGGCCAAACAACTCAACAGCAATTAGGAAGCACCGAGCAGACGAAGCTGCAAACTCTGAGGTGCAGCTCCCTTGAAACCTGGAGCTCACAGCTCAGCTTGCCGGCCCTGTCGCATCACACCGCGGGGACAGTGGGATGTGTCACACGGGGATGTGACAGAGGGATGTGACAGAGGGATGTGACAGAGGGATGTGACAGAGGGCCACGACCCGCTGCACGGGCAGGGCAGAGCTCAACCTGTGCAACACCAAACAAAGCAGCGCCGGCGCCTGGGCAGGCTGTGCCGCCCGGGGCTGACCCCGACCCAGGGCACCGCAGATGGTCAAACTCAATTAACTGCTGTGTGCGGCATCTGGGTCAGGCCAGGCAGTCCTTCCCTGGCTCAGCCCCCTTCAGAGCCTCCCAGGCTAACTGCCTGTGTGTCCCACTAAATTCTTTGGGAGGCTCTTCCAGAGGATTTCCTGGTGCTGGGAGGGAGGATGGCAGGGCCAGCAGAAGGCAGAGCAGCATCATGACTTGTTCCAAAGGCGGCTCTGGGGCTGAGTGCCCCTGCCCTGGGCCCGGTGTCTGTGCTGGGCTGAGCAGGGATCACACCTCGGGCATATGAGAACAAGATTTCAACCCAATGTGACAGAGCTAAGAGAGAGTTTCACAGCTCACAGCCACTCGATCACACAGCGCCCCAGTGCAGGGCAGGAGGAAGTGTAAGATGGACAGTGAGCATCCAAGGAGATACAGATACAACCAAGTGGACTTGCAGACACAGACGGTGCCGTGGCAGTTCTGGAGCTGTAGGAGTGATGGCCCCCGGCCCAAAAGCAGGTGGGAATGATATTCCCAGCACAAGACAAAGCCATGGCATCACTAACACAGCAGCAGAGCAAGTAACCTCCCCACGGTCTCAGAGAGTGGTCACCACTGTCCCTAAGCACCTGGTCTGCATCGAGTGAACACCCAGGTCACAGTGCATCCATGTGCACACACACGTGCCTGTGCTCAGCATCTTCCTCCTCCTCTTCCTCCGTGTGGCCCTGCCCTGCTGGGGAAGCTGGCTGGGACAGGGCACACAGGGCAGCCAGGTGTTGGTGGAACCAACACACAGAAGCCAAAGCTCCCCAGGTCCTGCCCAGGAGGTGTCTGCACCAGCTGTCCACCCCAAACCACGCTCCTGTGACCCAGCTCTGCATGTCCCTGCCTGTGCTCTGCTTGCTGTAGGCAGTGCGATTTGCCTTTTGTGTTTTTCTCCTCCTTTAGAGACAACAAAAGCGCTAACAACCTTTGTCACACAGGTACAAGACTGCTGACTACCAGGCAGACATTTATGGGCAAATATTCATATTCACACGGCAGAGTTCAGCAGTGCAAGAAGGGAGGGTTATTGCACAACATTCGCTTCATGCCTTGCTGTGACACGCAGCTTTTGCACAGAGAAAAAAACCCAAATTATCTTTCAGAGCAACCACTTCCCAGCCATCAAAAGCCAACCACCCTGAGCTCCGTGGTGCGTCTCTGCCAACAGCACAGTGCCCAGCAGGTCCTTGGACAGGGAACAAAGATGACTGGAGCTGGTTGAAACTGCAGAGTTAATTTTTAGGGGCAGAGACTAGAATTACCTGGGCTGGAAGTCAGCCTGGATGCAGGGATTAGCACCCTCAACCCTTGCAAGAGGAGTCAGGGGAACTTTACCTGACCTTCAGCAGGGGGAGCAGGTTGAGGAACATCCCACAGCAGTCATTGCAGAACAGCTCCAGGGGGAGTGTGGCTGGTGCTGAGTGAAGCTCAGCACACTCTGAACACCCCTGGCCAATGCCTGTACCAGCCTCCCTCCCTTCCTGCCACAGTCAGAGGAGCTCAACAGCACCTGGAGCTCCAGGGCAAGAGGTTCCATGTGCTCAGTCTTGCCCAGAGGCTCTGAGTGCTTCTCTGCCTGTTTCCCCGCTGGCAGAGCGGAGCATCTGCCCTTCCACCAATGCTGCTGATGGCCATGGCATGGCACTAACCCAGGGACCACCTGCCAGACCCGGGGGACGGGATCAGCCATGCCATGGCTCTGCCAACGTCTCCAGCCAGTGAGGGTTTGGGAAGCAAGAAACACCACAGGTAAGGTCACTGACACAGCACTTGTGTCTCAGAGCAGGGAGATCTCCCCCACTTCTGGCTCTGGCACTTCACCCAGACTCCTCCTGCCATTACCAGTTTTACCAATGCAAATTACAGTGTGCTAATGACACAATACTAATTGCACCCAGGATAACCCTCTGCTCCCCCATCCAGGCCTGGGCACCCGACCACGGGCACAGGTCCCCCAGGAGCAGGGTGAAGCTGTGCCTTGCTGCACTCACTGGGATACTCAGGGTGCTTCCAAACAGCTTCTTATTGAGGCTTAAGCAAAACATGGCAAGGCCCAACCTGGAGTTCAGAAATGCTGGAAACCAAAGGGATTTAAGCAGCAAATTTCCAACCGAGGGAACAACTATGGAGACAAAGTCCAGATGCAAAATGGGGAAAGCAGCATGTCCAGCTGCTTGAAGCACATCAGCAGCATGGGTTCACTGATTGGAAGCATGTTTTGGGCATCTCAGCTGAGCCAGGCACCTCCTTGGGCTCCCTGGACACCACCCCTCCTGGGCACTGCACCTCCTGCCTTTCATTGCTAACCCTGCACTGGAGGGGTCAGGACACAGAACTCCCCACAGGTAGAAAATCCACATTTCCTCCCTTGTTTTACAGAGCTGGAACTTGCCAGTGCTTGGGGATTTCTCCCAGACTGGGCTTCCCAAACAGTCCAGTTCAGACAGTGCAAAAGTGTTTAAATAATGACAAAAGATGCTCAATGTTACAAGATTGTGAAAGTAGAAGTGAAAATGGTAACGACAAAATGCAACACTGGGAGCCGAATGCTGCAGATGTGAGCACGCAGACCCACATAAACCATGGATAAACAGGGGAAGCGAAACTATTGGATTTGATAATTTTCCACAAAAGGCTTCCCCAGAGAGCACAGGCTGTGAGAGGAAGCCCTCTTCCAAAGGGCTATGGCAGAACAAATCAGCCTGGCTTCCTGGAATTTTCAGCAAAAAAAAGACACCATAAAGAGAGGGACATAAAAATAATTAAATAAACAAACAAACAAATAGCCAGCTTCCCATCATGATGTGCTTGAACCTGAACATCTCTCCCCAGGCAGTTGTGGTCAGACCTGATCTGACTGTTCACATCCCAGTTTCCAGCCACCAGGAACTGGAGTCAATGGGTATGGCTGGAACAGGGGAGGCTGCTCCATCTCCCACAGCTGAGAGCCAGACAGGATCCCACAGAAGTTGCTGTGCTGGCATCCACAGACTGTAGGGGCTGGTGTAAGGAAGGTGTCCAGATGCCTGGAATTGTCCCAGGGGGATTTTCTTATGCGCCACTTGGGCACAGCTGCTTGGCCTTGGGGAAAACAACCACACAAGGCTTCCAAAGCTCCCCCGGGGCAGTGATGGGAAGTTTCTCCTCCATCTCCCACCAGAGACTTACTCGGCAGCAGCCTCGAGCCTGGGGGAGTTTGAGCAGGGATCTTTATGTCTCTGCAACAGATGGTGTTGCAACAGAAAGAGCACGTAATGAATCTCCTCACTTCCAGGAAGAAAGAAGGATGGTCTTGCCATGCATGAAGGGAACTGGCGATTTCTTTTACTGAAAAATTTCCTCCTGCAGAATCACATCGTTCCGTGAAAGAAATGCCAAGAATAATTCACTTCCTCAAGCAACTCTATTTATATTCTCACTGCGGGCACCGTCCTGCTCACGTACCCCCCCGGCAGTCACAGGGCTCAGGTGGGCACAGTTTGGAGCTGAACATGTTTAACTCCAAACCATGACAAACTGAATTTCCCGGGAGGTGGCTTTTGCAGGAGACAGGCAGAAACACCAGCCACTGTCACAGTCCCTGGGCTGACCCCAGATCTTGCATAAACACCCCACTGCCCCACACGGGGCTTTGTAGCGGGGTAAGACCCCGGTATCCAACTCCAGCAACACAACTTTAACTGCAACCTAATCCACTTCCCTCCTGTAATACCTGCATGTAATGAGAATTTGCAAAGATTTATGGCCACAACACCCGCCCCTGCTGCCCCTCACCAGCCTCTGCTGTTTCCCTGCAAAAAGCAGTTTGTGTTACTTCAGGATTCTCCAGGGGAAAAGCATAATTAGCAGCTCAGGAGTTTCAATGCCTACATGAGGGAGGGGGCTCATGGCGGGTTATTCTCAGGTTTTCTGATCACTTGTTCTTTGCTCTGAACTCTTTGGAAAGGCACCAGCTCCCTTCCCCCTCCCCAGACCTAACTGCTCTTATTATAGACTTCAAAAGGTCGGGGTGAAATCCTAGCTGGGCTGCAGTGAACAGACACAGTGGTGATGATGGTGTGGCCAGAGCATGGCCCTGGACCCCAGACTCGGTGTAATGACTCCTAGGAGCCCCCCAACTCTGAAGGCAGCAGAGCCATTGCAGCAGGGCAGGCTTGTATGCATAGGTGAGGATTTGCAAAATCCAGCCTTAGAGGAGGACTAGTGGTTTAAGCTGCTTCTCTAAAGTGTATCCCAATTTTTGCCATAAGTGGGCTCCTGCCCCAGCCAGCTGGAGTTTTGTGCTGCTTTCCAGGAGAGACGGCTCTGAGAATTTTACTGACAACACCTTGGACAGTCGAGGCCATACTTTCACAATTGCTCAGCACCAGCACACAGGGCCCCCCCATTTCCAAGCACCCCAGGCTCAGGCAGAGCCATGGGGTGGATGGGGAAGGTGCTGATCCCCTCCAGGGACTGGGCTGTGAAGCAGTACTAAAGAGGAGGATGGGTCTATTGACTTCTGAACTGCCCTGGTATATCCCAGTGCTGACCAGGGGATCTGTAGACTAGTCCAATAAAATCCTAAGTACTTATTTTGATGCTTTCTGATGGGAATGTGACTGACTTCTCCTAATACGCCAACTCAGAAGCTCATTCCACTATCAGGAACAGACATGAACCCTGAATAAGAACTTCTCCATTAACAGAAAACAGAAGGGATACATAGAGATGCAAAATACTTAAAAGAATCACCAAAAATAATAATCCTTTGGGGTCTTTTTAAGGAGTAAGAGGCAAAAAAGCCCATCCCCAGGTCTTTGCAGGTAGGTCTTGTGAGGAGCATGTGTCTGGATAGTGCCATCCTCTGATGGTCCATCCATCCAAGTTCACCTCACAGTGAGAGGACAGCCAGCCAAAGCCATGCCAAGACTTCAGGATCTCTGCCAGCAGCTCTGGTGGGGTTCACCTGCTTTGGGTGTTACTTAACTCACAGCACAGCCCAACAAGCCCAGACTCCATACACCCCCTCACCTCTGTGTTGGAGAGAGGTGCCACAGGGCCACAACCCTGCTGTTCCAGCCCTGCAGCACAGGGCAGTGACTTTCCTCCCACCTTACAGATGGGCAAACGGAGGCCATGCCAAGGCATCTCCCCAGCAGTGGGGTGCCAACCTTCAAACTATTTCAGACCTACTGCAGTGCCTTGGAGCATCCAAGTCCAGATCACGCACAAAGGCAGCAGCAAAGCACATGAGCACAGAACCACTTACTGTCTTACACAGTCTCAGCGACCCCAGCCCTGATCTCATCAGCATTTCCAGCATGCTCCTTCTCTCCCTTGCTCTTCCCCAGCAAAGAGCGGTCCCTTCAACCACCCCTAAACCCACCTCATCCTCTATGTCCAATGTCTCCTTGCCCAGCAACCCACACCACCCAACCAAAGCACACACTCCCCACAGTCTGTGTCAGGCTCAGCCCATTTCCACCTGTTATTTATACTGAATTACCTGCACTTTGGGGCCAAGACCACCTTTTGTTCCCTTTTTATAGGGCACCTGGCCCTGTGAGCTTAGCACAGGAGGTGTCTGATTACACAGCTAATAAATAAACAAGGGCCTTGATCCTCTTCAGCGTGTCCAAGGATGCAATTTCCAGCAGGCTGCACTTGAAGCTATCGGTAATTCAGATGTACTGGGGAGATGAGATGTTCCCAGGACAAGGAGAAGGTGCTGCCAAACCAGACGTTCCTACAGGCAGGCATGCACACAAGCAGGGAGTGGAAAACCCAAACCAGCTCAAACTCCATGTCCAAGGGCACAAGCCACATTCTGGGTAGTCAATACAGTCAAAAGACCTGGCAGAGGCAGTAAGGATGGCTGAAGAAAGGTAGAGAGATAATCACTTAAAGGCAACTACTGCTAGAGGATCTCCCTTACGCAAGGGGTTTTTGCAATAAGGTCTTTCCTCCTGATGGCCACCTGGTCCTGCTCCACCTTTCATGAATTGTACTCGCTGCCTTGATATTCCCTCTGGCATCACACACTCACTCCTGCTCCCCCATGCCTACATTCCCATCCTCCCTCCCGTGCTTAAACAGCACTCACAGACTGCACTGCTGAATTAGCGTGACCCCAAACCCCCAGGACCTCCAGGCCATCCGGTGCTACAGGAGCAGCCTGATTCCTCCATCCCCAGCTCTGACTTCACTCTGATTTGAGGCACAGAGGATGGGAAACAGCAGAAGGAGGGATGCAGCTGCTCACAGCTGCTGGAAGCACATCCCCTCCCAACAAAGCTCCTTTCCTCCATCCCAGACCTCTTCAGCAACCGAGATGTTCTCTGTTCCCTTTGACTCAGAAACATCAGTGCTTGCCTAGATGACAAAGAAGCAAGGCAAAAAAAAAAAAAAAAAAAAAAAAACAAAAAGAAAGCCGTGGAGCAAAATCCCAAGAGGACATTAATTAGGAGCCAGAACTCCCCAGCTCTGGAAGCATCAGGGAGGAGCGATACTTAAACTCCCAACCTGACGGAGTAACTTTGAATCATCTTTCATCTTCCCTTGGATCGAGTGCAATCTAATGACATTAGCTTGGCTTCACTCTAGTGAAATTGGCATCGGTGCTACAGAGGCAGGGAGATTAAAACATATGAAATAAATGTTCCCGGGGTGACTGACAGCATAATGACATTCCAACAGGCAGCTCAATCAGCACAAGACTAACAAAGGATCAGAAGGAACCAGCCAGATTCGCAGTATCACCCGCAAACACAGATATTTGCTTTTAATCCAGACATTTTTTTTACATGAGTTGGCTCAGCCCCTGTTCTTGGGAGTTTTCCCCAGGCTGTACAGCCGTGTTGGGGTGGGGGATGGCAGTTGAACTCTATTAAAGCCCATGCTCACCTGCTATTGAACTCTGTTAGCTCAATAGCCTTGTTCAGGGCTGGAGCAGCGATCTCAGCGCTGAAGTCAATGCGAGCATTGTGGGCAGCCCCCTCCCTCCTTTTGTCCCTGTAAGGAGAGGGGACTCACAATCCCAAAACAGAGGAAGCTCCTTTCGGCACACAACTCCCCTTGACAATCAGCCCACACACGGGCACACACCGAGTTGTCACACTCACCGAATTAAACCCCTCAGAAGCTTTTTACAAAGTCAGCCTCTCCATAGGACAGCTGCCCCTCAGCCAGGGCTGTAGGAGTTCCACTTGATTTAATGGATGGTGTTTCCTTGCACTGTGTGGCACCCCAGTAGGTGGCACGACTTGCTGTCACCAAGCCTGTGCCCTACAGGTACCACCACCTGACCAGCTACTCCAGGAGCATCACCCTCCTGCTGCAGCCACAGCACAGCTGGTTTCTCCACCCTCACAGCAGTTGCTGCTGGAGCTGCTCTTTTGTTTCGAGGAGGAATCGTGGTCCCCCTCATGCCAAAAACCCCACAGGCACCCTGCCACGGTCCTGGTGTGGCATCCTTGTGACAGCCCACTCCCACGCTCCGGTGACAACAGCATCAGCTGCAAAGGGTGGCTGGATCTTCCCTTTGTCACTGCAACAGCCACCAGGTTTTTGTTCCCTGGGACAGGGCGCTCTCTGCCCGCGCTGGCTTCCTGCGGGCGCTGAAAGTAAACCCAAGTGTTTATACCTTGTACCGATGCTGTTTAGTCTGACTGCTGGGAAACAGCAGTGCACGTGAAACCTAAGCCTCTGATGCCAAAGATAAGGAATCGGGACCCCTGGCAAACATCTGGCCATTCCCCCGGCACTGAACCCTCCTCAAAGATTACAGCAAACCCGTGGAGAGAGACGGGTAGTTTTTTAAATGAGTATTTATAACAGGCTGGTAACTGGTGACCAGAGGGCTGACACCGCAGCTCTGCCATCGCGCCGGGACCCCGCGTGTTAGTAAAGATTAGTCATACAAGCAAAGCCAGCAAGACCAGGTCTCAAAGGAATAATCTCATACAAAGAATTCACTGTACCTCAGTCTCCACAGGGCTAATAAAATAAAATAAAAATAAAAAAAAAAAAAAAAAAAAAAAAAAATACGAAACTCAGTACATCAAATACCAGAACAAACAAACGGCAGCAATTAACAGGAGAGCTCATGTGCCAACTGCTAAAACATAATGATTACACAAACAGCGCTTGGGACAGCACCTCCAAGTATGAGCTGAAAGAGCAAGACCAAACCTCTGGAAAATTAAATCCACTACACCAAGGACTGTACTATGCCCTAAATGCCTGTGGCTCCTCCTCTGTCTAAGTCTGCACTCCTCGCTCAGAGACTGCTTCCAGAAGCACGTCTATCCCACTGCCATCTGATTCTCAAGGCTTTGAGAGCATCTTTGATAAATGAGCTTTTCTGCATATCCACCATAAATTTCGTGGATGCCACCCCACAGCCATGTGTTTATTTTTCAAAGTCAAGACTTGATTAGAGTTCTTGAGGTTTTTCGGATTCATTTTCAACGCTTCCTTTCTGCTACAGGGTCAGCATGTGGAAATTGGATAAGCACAGACTAAAAATATAATTCTGTAGACAGCTTCGGCCCACACAAAAGGAAATCTTTCTTCTCGGAGAACCCACACTCTGCTGCCTGCAGAAACTCGGCGTGTTTCTGACATTGGCAGATACACAGGGAAGCTCATCCCTTCCACGTGTTAAGACTTTTATATAAACACTCGGACTATCAGTACTATCCTACTCCACATTTCAATGCTGTCACCACAAGCTGGGCCAAAATCATCATCTCCTCTCTGATAATAGCTGGGCTTAACACCAAAGTAAAACAAGCTCCAGGGGTCCTCGAAGCCCTCTCCTTTTCGCTTGTTCATTCAAGAAAGCCACAAACACAGACACACTATGCAAAACAGCAGTTTCGCCACCACCCCAATCAATCCCTTCCATAGGAATCTGACAGGAGACGCTCCTCTATTAACTTTAAAACACGCAAGGAAAACATCTAAACAACAGCAGTGAGAACCTTCTTGGCATTAACATTCACTGGCTCGTTCAAAAAGGGGGCACCTTTTATTTTGTTTAAGACAACACGAATTCACTGAAAGCCGAACCCCGTCTACCTTTTTGCTCGTTTCTCAGGCAATATGACCGAGTGGGTCACGCTCCTGGAACTGACATTTTGCGTTACTCATTATTGGGATGCTGAAATATTTACATGGGAAACAGATATTTTGTCCACAATGACTACAGGAAAGCGGCTTCTAACGCTGAGCTGGGGTTGTGGGAGGTGACGATCCGATGCTTTGCAATGAGAGGCACCGGGGGTTTTGGGGCGGCTCGGCTGAGAGTCAGGGTGAGCCACAGGTTTTGTAAAGCCCCCCTGCCCTGAGAAAAGTAGGGGAGCAGCAAGATATTTGGGGGGACTCCTCGCGGGGGGAGTGCCTCTGCCTCAGCATCCTCAGTGCGATGGGGGCACCCACTGCTCTTCCCATTGTGTGCGCAGTCCATCCCCGGAGGGACCCCGCACCGGGAGCGCTGGGCAGGAGGGAGGGGGGTCGCGGAATTCAGGGATGGGGTGGCGGAGAGCCGGGAGGGGGATGCGAAGAACGCCGGGCTCGGGGATTTGGGAGCAGGGAGGAGAGAACGGGAGGAGAGAACGGATGGAGCGAGTGGTTGGGGGGAAGAGAGCCCGGGGAATTGGGGAACGCACACGGGAGCTGGGGGTGTGGAGGGGCGAGGCGGGGGGGATCGGGGCATGAGAAAATGATGGGCGCGGGGTTAGCGGAGCGGGGGACAGGGCTGCGGGAAGCCGCGGGTGGGCTGCGGGTGCGGGCGGCCAGCGGGGGGCACTGCCGGCTCGGCCACGGCCCCGTCCCCGTCCCAATCCCCGGCATCCCCGTCCCGTACCTGTACCAGGCGAGTCCCCTCTCGTAGTTGCGGTCGAAGAAGTGGGGCTCGGCGCCGACGGCGCGCACGTCGGGGTGCACCCGCAGGAACTCCAGCAGCGCCCGCGTCCCCCCTTTCTTCACGCCGATGATGATGGCCTGCGGCAGCCGCTTGGTGCCGGAGCCGTTCAAGAAGCTGGAGATGGGGCTGGGGGCGTCGGGCGCTGCCCGCTGCTCCTCGGGGCTGCCCTCCTCGCCCGGCTGCCCCGCGGGCAGAGGCGGCGCGGCGCGGGGCGGCGCGGGCGAGCCGCGGGCAGCCAGCCCGGCGCAGGAGCCGGCGCACGAGTAGAACATGTAGAGCCAGAGGAAGAGCATGATGAAGAGCAGCAGCAGCCTCCGCCTCAGCGGCGGCAACGCGACGGGGACATCGAGGCAGCGGTTCAGGCGCTGCCCCATGTGCCCGCGGGCGCGCAGGGATGCATGGCCGGAGCCCGCCCGGCTCGGCTCGGCTCTGCCCGGCGCCTCATGGGCACTCGGCGGAGCCCCGGCACGGCCCCATCTCGGGGAGCGCCCGGCGCCGCCGCCCGCCCGCCCAGCGCCGCTCCCGCCGCCGGCAGCGCAGCGAAGGCAGCGGCGGGGCGGGACGCGGAGCGGGGGACGGGCAGCGCCCGCAGCCTATCGCGGGGGCGGGATGGAGCATAATGAGACGGGGAGGGGCGAAGCGGGGCAGGGGACGCGGGCATTGGCTGAGGGTGCGGGCGGGGATCGCCCCGTCGGGGTGGTTTCGTCGCCCGCAGCCGTGCCGGGGTTGCCCGTTCGGGGCGAGCCCCGCAGAGGGCTGTGTGCCGTACATGCGCTTCCAGGCTGGGGTTTTTCATTCGCTGTTCCCCCAAGGGCTGCAGGGAATCGCTGACTGAAAGTGTTGGGGTCATTTTTTCCTCCTCCTTATCCCCAAAATATTTGGATAATAAGGTCTCCGGGGAGATCTTATTGCGATCTTTCAGTACCTAAAAGGAACTTATAAGGAAAGTGGGAAAAATCTTCTTAACAGGGACAAGGGATAATGGTTTTAAACTGACAGAGGGCAGGGTTAGAACTGGGAAGAAATTTTTTACAGTGACAGTAATAGAGCATTGGCACAGGTTGCCCAGAGAAGCTGTGGCTGCCCCATCCCTGAAATTTTTCAGGGCTAGATTAGACAGGGCTTGGAGCAACCTGGGCTAGTGGAAGGTGTCCCTGCCCGTGGCAGGGGGTTGGAATTGGTGGCATTTAGAGGTTCCTTCCAACCCAAACCATTCTGTGATTCAGTGATTTACCTGCTCTTTCGGTGAGTTGATTTTTCAATGAGGCACATTCTGTCACACTGTGTTTTCTGAAATCCCTGCCTGTACAAATTCCTGGCGAGATCTGCCACGGTCCATGCATCCGGAGTAAAACGTGGAGCACACCATCGCAACAGTCCCTGAAAGCCAATCTAAGAGCGTCTGGCTGAGGAGACTCTTCCCACAACACCATTGGCTCTGGGACCCTCCTTTCCAGGACCAGATCATTCCGCTGTTCTCCAAGGGGCCAGTGGGGGCTTTGCAGACTCCATGGAAGTGCCTTAGTCAGCATTCATCCAGCAATCATGTAACTTACAGCTCAAATGTGTGTCTGTGGTTTTGATACCATGTTTTTATTAGAAGATGCATAAATTTTTGTGTAGAAATTGCTTTTTCTTTGAGGGCAGAATCAAGTTTTGCTGGAACCTCTTTGTTTTTCCTTTAACTTTTCCTCCAGACAAGAGGCAAATATTTTCCCCGTGAAGGGCCTTGATTTTGTGTGTCAGAAGTGATAGCATGGATGCTGACGTCTTCACATATCAGCTTTACATCAATTTCTGGTTTGTTGTGCAGGAGTGATTTGTTTCCAATCACACTGGCTTGGTGATCTTGTAAAATAATTCCAAACTACAAACTGGAGTTTACAAACTAATTAAAACAGGCAGATTGAGGGGAAATAAAGGAAAATAAGGTAAATAAGACCCTGAGAGGTGTATAACTTCTCTAAAAGCTGCTCAGTGAGTTAACACAGAGCTTGGACCACCCAAACCCCCATCAGTTCTGGTGTCACTGGTTCCCATTTTCCCCAGGACCAGGTATTTGCAAAGCAGATTTCGGAATGATGCAAGGAGAACTTTTGTACTTCAGCTGCAGAGTCAACAGCAAACAATTCCAAAGGATTTCTCCACTGTAAGATAAAATCGACAGCACTGCTGGGCTCTCTGTGGTGTGAGGGGCAATCCCAACCAAGCAGAGGCGAAATGCAGTGGCAGGAGGAGCTGCTTTCCAGTTTCCCTCTGTGTGTGCTGGCAGAGCTGTGCCAGCTGGCCCAGACTGGTAATTGTGAAGGGAATTAAAGAGGACAGTTCCAGGCAGTGCATGAATCACAGCCGTGGGCAGCAACCCTTCCACGGGTGACACGCGCCCCTCTCCTGCCCCCAGGTTTACTCACCTCTGCACTCGGTGCTTTGTGCAATTCCAAATATAAAACCTGCTGCTTCCACACACAGGTTGCTCCATTGCACATTCCTACACCCATGAGCTAAGAGGGAAACCCTTCAGATGGAATAATTCTCTTTGTTCCTTACATCCACCAGCACCAGCCAGGATAACATCAACAAAATGTCACAGAAAGTTTGGTTTAAGCCTTTAATATATGTCAGCTGTAGCTTGTAAAATTTGGATTGGCTTTTTAAGAAAAATAGCCCTGAGATAGGTTTTACTGTAATTGTATCTTCAACAGTTGGACGTCACAAGTTTTTTCCCCAGGAATGGCAAACGGGTAAGTGATCAGAAACAGCATCCAAGCAAAGGTAGGTCAGGAGGAGGGCTGAGCTTGCCCCGGAGCAGGGGGTGTGGGTGAGGGAGGTTTTGACAAGCAGGTTGGGAACCAGTTGCGGCTCCATCCTCCGGACTGACCCACTGCCTCCAGCTGGAGCCCCACGGCTGCTTGGCAGGGCACAGGTCTCCTCTGTACCTGCTGCCACATGGAGAGCAGGGCTCCAGCCGGGCCCAGCACCGGCTCTTGGCTCCTGGAATGTGCTCCACGTGCCACACACAGGAGCACGTGTGCTGTGCCCCACTCAGGGGGGCTCAGAGCATAAACCTCCTGAAGGAGCAGGGTTACAAGGGAAGGGGCACAAGCAGAAATGCACAGCTGGGTTTGCTTCGTGCCCTGCAATTGTAAGAGTGGCTGTCTGACTGGCTGGTTAATCAATAACTAATTGAGCTGCATCAGTACTGTCTCCAGATCCCATTTCTTGAAGATTGATTGATTGATTAAACAGATGGCACTGGGAAAGTGCAGCTCCTCACAAGGGGTCACAGTGGCACTTAGTGAAGCCCTGCTGAGGTGGGCCTGTGGGGTGCCCAGCTCTGCAAAACACATTTGCTAAATCAGGGCAGAAAGCGGAGAACCCAGCACACCTTCAAGCTGAGATGATGGTTGCCCAGAGAAGCTGAGGCTGCCTCATCCTTGGAAGTGTCCAAGGCCAGGTTGGACAGGGCTTGGAGGAACTTGGGATAGTGGAAGGTGTCCCTACCCATGGCAGGGAGTGGAATGAGATGATCTTTAAGGTCCCTTCCAACCCAAACCTTTCAGTGATTCTGTGATCAAATCCCCAGTGAGGCAGAGGAAGGATCAGTTCTGTGGGCGCACCTCACCAAATCCACCCTTGCAGCCACGTGCTTTCCAGCATTTTTTGGAGTCTGACACAAGGCAGCAGTTCCCAGTGCTGATCCTGCCCTGTTGGCCTGATGCTGAGTTTTACCTTGTTGCTTTTTCTCTTCCCAGCTAGAAAATCCATGTATTTGAAGGACAAAGGCTTCACACACAGCTCTTTAAAGATCTGCAGGAACCAGTCCTGCCAGGGCGATAAATAGGAGCAGGTACCCAAAATCAAGCCAGGGTGCTCTTGGGTCCCAACCCAGACAAGATGCAATTTTCCTACCATGGTCATAGCTGTGTTTGGAGAAAAGTAATTCACCATTTCATGGTGTTAATGAAGTGCACAATCACAGGAAAATGAGGCATCCTGGAGTGTGTAACCCTGCAGTGACCTGGCCAGAGAGAAGCTGACCAGCCCACACTCCTCCCTTTCTGGGAACATACAACACCCAGCTTTGTTGTGGGATCTGGGAATGTTTTTGTGTGTCCTCTTCCATACATATGTATCTATAGTGGGGTTTTGTCCTTTTTGCAACACTGAGATGTCCTCAGTCATGGGTCTGTGTCCCAGCCCTTGCCCCCTTGCAAGGTCCCGGGGAGAGAGGTCCTGCACTTCTGTATTCCACTTCTTCTACCCTAAGAAGTCCTCGGTGCTGTCCCCTCCCCTCTTCTCTGCCATGAGTGTCCTTTGGAGTGCATATTGTGCTACTCCAGAGCGGAGGGGAGCTGAGGATTGCTGATGGATGAATCTGCTGTGTCTATCAGCAGCCTCCTCTCCACCACTGCACACATCTGCTGGACTCACGCTGATGTCACGATAGTGAGGTCAGAGCTGGGGGAAAGGGCCCAGGGCATTTGGGGCTTTGTCCTGAAGAACATGTGTGTTAACCCACAGAGGCACGGCTTGCAGGGAGTGTTCTGTGGGTCAGGACTGCTGCACCAGCAGCCACTGACCATCCCAGGTGCAAACAAATGGTGGGGCTGGGCCACCCGGGGGGTGACAGGCCATGGGGTGACTGTGGGTACCATCACTGGGACTTGAAACAGCTCAGTCGTTGGCAAGACCAGTGCCCAGGGCTTTATGCAAGCCCTCTGCACACATGTCCAAGTGCCACATACTGCCCTAGAGCCCTGGGACGTGGCTCTTTAACCCCCACCAGTGCCCAGGGGCATCCCAGGGACATCCCAGGGACATCCCAGCCTCTTGCAGTGCCCTGCTGCCGTGTCCCAGGCGTGCTCCCACCGGGGCCCTGGGCAGCACCGCTGTACAGATGTAAGAGGAGATCTTGTTTCTCTCAACCTGAAACCATTTCCTTTCCCCCACTGCCCTCCCTCCCCTTGCTCCCTAATTCGTCCCTGGGGTTTTAATATCTATTTCTCCAAGTGCCAGGGGCCAAATTTACTGCTCACATAACTGCACCGACTTCAATGCAGAAGAGCGTTTAGGGTGCTCCAAGGAGGCGTAAGTAGGAGTGATGTGATGGAATTGAGTAAAGGAAAATATAGTCTGACTGTCAAGAAGAGTTTCCTACCAGTGAAATCTATAGACTGTGGAAGTTTCCCATGGGAACATGCAGAAACCAAGTTGCTGAAGTCATTTTAAACCAGCACAAGAGAATAGGAAATCAGCCCGGTGACTGGCCAGAAGGAAAGGAGAGATGACATAATGCTACTTCTCCTTCTCTAATTTCTGTTGCTGCATTGCTTTGTCCATGGAATTATTTTAATGCAACTGGATTTCTCCTTGTGTTTTGGGTGATGTGAAAGCTCTTGCTGCTTCTGGAGAGGTTTCAATTCCTCTGCTAAATTCTGTCCTGGATTAAAGCAATATCCACTGCAGTTCCTGTTTGTCCTCCTCTTATTCCTGCTGCTTGCAAAGCTTCAGGCTTCTTTCCTGACTTACCTGAGCCTCTGGCTCCAGTTCTGTACTTGTGGAGCTGTACAGGATGGTCCCACCACTGGGAATAGTGGCAGGGCTGTAACCCACCAGCAAGCAGGAAAGAGCCCAGGGATGAAAATCTTCCTACTTTCAGGGACCCTTCAGTTAGATTTCTGGCAAATCATCTTCTGGAAAATCATATAGGAATGATTTTCATCATTGTATATGTCCATCATTATATATTTTCACCATAAAGGAATGATTTTCACTAAGGCCCATGGGGAAACATTGCTTTGTCTGGTGACTCCTGGCTCTGGTAAGTCCTGCCTGCCTAAGCTGGGCTCTGTGGATAAAACCAGGGTGCAGAAGCAGTGGCCATGCCCTGCTACCACCCAGTGGCTTTGGCAGCCTCTTTGGCCACGGAACTCCCTGATGTATTTCTGAATGACTTCACATGCGCTCACCCTCTCAGCATTAGCAACTTAAAGCTCCACTGTGAGCAACCTCCTACCTCGCACAGTTCCCAGATAATTACAGATTAGAACCGGCTAATTTTTATTTTTGTAAAGCTGTCAGAGATCTATGTTTGTTATTATTGTCTCCTAGGTTGCCAGTTGCATAAATACATATGTAAAACCCCCTTTGATCTCTAAGTATAATGACACAGATTTATCAAATGTTTGCCTTTTTCTGTCTCTTTGAAAAGGCTGATTTATGGAGTGCAGTCCCTACCTCCCTTCCTCTCTTGAAATATGAAGTGTTTGTGAGCAGCCAAGGTAATATTTAATATCCTGCCAAGAATCCTTTGCACTTCCTAACAAATGAACTACAACCTAACCAAATGGTTCACATCTGTTTAGCCTCTTCTTTTTAACTAAACAAATTAGCATTAGAATACCTGGGAGGCACACAAAGTCCCTTTCTAGATGACAGAACACAGACAATTATTAGCAAGGGGAGTAACTGTACTGAAAGGAGCAGGCATGGACCCAGCAGATGTTTTCACATCTCCTGTAGTGTCCATGAATGACCCGCACCGCAGCAGACACGCTGCCATGGCCTTTTGAAGTGGGTGAGGAGTCCATTCACAGTCCCCTTCTGAATGAAATTAAAAGCACTGGCCCCAGCGAGTTAAGTGTTCCATTTAAACCACTTCCAGCAAAGATGTGTTTTGCTGAGGGGGGGCTTTTCCCCCATAAATGGCTAAAATAAAGAGCATCGCCCCACTCGTCCCCACCCACAGGCTCAGGATGCTCAGGAGGCGACAGCCCTGGCTTCATTTCTCTTTTCACCAGTTGTTTCTCATCCCAAGAACATCAAACCACCCAACCTCATTGCCCTCCCTCTCTCGGAAATAAGGTGTGATGGTTTTTTTGGGTTTTAGGAGATTCGCAAGGTGCGAATGAACATCTGCAAGGCACAGTTTGGATTATTACAGGCTCCTGCTGTCTGCACATGGGCAATTACAAACTCACACCCCTCCGACCACGAGGGGCCTTTCAAGCACCCCTGTTCCCGCTGGGGTCCCAAACACCTTCTAATCAGAGGTTCAGGAGACGGGCCGGGCCGGGGCGAGACGGGCTCTGCTCTGAGCGCTCACTTAATTGGATTCATCGCTGGAGGAGGGAGCCAAAGGAAACACGTGTTTTATTAGGGCTAACACTTAGCTTTTATTGTAAATGTTTTGAAAAAGAAAACACTCTAAAGCTTCACAGAGATACTGCTATTAATACATCATCCAAATAACAAGTGATTTAAACCAACAACAGCTACTATGAAAATGTGGCTTTGTAGCCCTGGACCGCATGGGACGCAGCCGGGAAAATCATTATGAACACACCAGCAGGGTGCAATTATAAATAAAAACAGCTCTGTAAAGGCTACAAAAGCAGCAATAATCAGTCCGGGCTGTGGTTTAGCGAGGGCTACAGACATTACGGAAGGTGCTATTTATTAGCAGAGCTGGACGAAGGGGTGCAACTTCAGGAGGAGTCAACAGAGGGAGTTCCCCGCCGTCGCGGCCAGGCGAGGCACATCCCGCACATCCCGGAGCGCTCCGTGTCCCTCTGTCCGTCCGTCCAGCACGGCATTCCTGCGGCCCCCGCTACAAACAGGGATACAAAGGGCTGGCGGCGCTGGGTGGGCTCGGTAGCTCCGGGCCGTGCGGTCAGACGGTGTCTGTGTCACGGCTCCAAGGCCAGACCCCAGCAAGGCTGAGCCCCGCAGGTACCTCGGGCGGCCGCGCATCTTCCAGCGCGGCGGCTCCTCATCTCACCCACGGGCAGCTTACAAACACCCTCGGGGAGCGATCCCTGCAGGAAACCCGGTGATGCTGCTCCTGGTGGGGGCGTGGGATGCAGTGCCAGTGCCTGGGACCACACCCGCAGTGACAGCACAGAGGGCAGACCCCAAAACAGGCGCGTTTGTCACCTGCTGGCAGCCCTGGAGGCGCTGCCCGGCCTGGCCGAGGTCCCTGGGGTCCCACGGGGTGGGGACACAGACCTACACCCTGGGTGAGTAGCACAGGAGAGAGAGACACTGTGGGAACATCTGGCTGCAGATGCTTTCCCTGCGCGCTTCCCACTGCTCATTTTTGAGGCAAGGAGGGTTAACCAGCCTCACTCCCAGTGTTTTACCAGCTCCTGCCAGTCCTTTCTCCCGGTGAAAGCCAAGTGCAATGTAACAAACAGGCCAGGGGCATCACACCGGGAGAGGAGAGACCTAAGCGCTATTCCCCTCTCTGCTGCCGGCTGACCAAGTGGCCCTGGGCACATCCCGTTTCCCTCGGTTTTCCTCGGTTTCCCTTCGCTGCTGCTGGGATGGTTCAGTGCAGGGACGGCCGAGTGTGTCGGTCACACCGGCGGCTCCGCAGTGCGAGTATCCACACGAACCTCGGAGTTCGGCTGATAAACTCAGGCTGTTCCCTTCCCCGCTCTGGATGCCGTCCAGCAGCTCCCCTGGAAGCACGGCGGAAATGCCTTAATCACCTCGTTTGCATCTCCGTTTCAAGTTTAATTTGATACAGTGCCTCCTCTCCCTGGCCAAAAACAGAAATAAAAGAAAATCCCAAACATCTCCCAGTCGCACAAATCTTGATCTTTCTCCTTGCTCGGAAAACAAAAGGCAGGTCCCCGTGCCAGACGCTTCCTTGCAAATGAGCTTTGAGTGCTGTGTGTGTCTGTGTTCTCTGTCAGTGAATATGGATGCCCCACCTGCAGGGGTGCCTTCTTCCCTCTTCCCCCTTCCAGCTTTTTGGATGAGGAAGACCGGCAAGATGTCCCCAAGGGTCCCAGTTAGGGACAGTTTGGTCAGCGTGGGAGAGCAGATCCCTGCTGTTCCCAATCACCTGGGGAAATTCCCCAAAGTTTGGGTTTCTTTTGCAGAACAGACAGTCTGGCTACAGCTGCAGTTCTGAGGGGCACAGACAGTGTATGTTATAGCACATATGACATGAAGAAAACTTACCAAAGGGAAGCTGTAGTTACAATAGAAAGGGTTAAAAAGGGAAGCAGAGGGCGGAAATGACCTTGGGATGAGTCTGGGACACCGAAATCAGGGAGAAAACCTCAACTGCTGAACTGGCCCAGTCTCTGGGTCCACCCACATTTTGGAGACACATGGAGGCCTTTAGGTACCACACTCTGCCTCACTTGATGGGCAGGACTGAAGCAGGGCTCCTGGAAAAATGGGAATACCGGTATGGATGGAGGGCAATGATTCCAGCACTAGTGGTGAGGGCCAGGCATTCTCCTTTCTACACCTCTTTTTAGTTCTTGTGCTCTCCCAAAGCACAGGGACCATGTCAGCAGGTCCTCACCAGCTCCCTGGTATCATCCAGACTCACCACACTCAGAGCATCTCTTTGGAAGTGTCAGCAACTATCAAACCAGCATTTGTGACCTTGCAGGGACCTGGGTAACACCCTGTACCTTCCCAGAATGGATAAATGCACCAACCTGAGCCTGCTGCCAAATCCTCAGTTCTCGCTCCAAGGCCCAGGGGTGCCAGAACTGGTTAGGAGCAAGAGGAAAAACATCTCCACGTTGTGGGAAAACACCTCCTTTTGCCAGCCCTTGCTCTGTGAAACAGTTGAACTGTGCCTTTTTGAAACACTGGAAACTAAATCCCAGCCTGAGGCACTGACCCAGGCTGGAAAATCTTCAGCACAAACAGTTAAAGTCTGGAAGCAGAAAACCAGAGGTGACAGGCAGTGTATGAGGTGGAGATGATGGGATGCTCCTGCCAGCTCTTTGAAACATGTGTTACTCTGCTGGGGCTCTCAATGGCTTTGGGACACTGTACACATGCCATTCTCAACAGGCCTCTTTTCCTTTGGGTCAGGGAGAATGGGACCAGTGGAAGCCACAAAGATGATGAGGAGTCGAGAGCATGTCTCTGATGAGGAGAAACTGCAGGAACTGGGCTTGGTTAGTCTGGCGAAGACTGAGAGAGAACCTCATCAATCCATACAAATACCTCCAAGGTGGGTGTCAGAGGATGGTGCCAGACTCTGCTCAGGGATGCCCAGAGACAGCACAAGGAGCAATGGCCATAAACTCAAACACAGCAAGTTCTACTTCAGTATGAAAAAGAACCCCTTTCCATGGAAGTGGCAGAGCATTGGAACTGCCCAGGGAGGGTGTGGAGTCTCCCTGTCTGGAGACATTCCAAACCCACCTGGACATGTTCCTGAGTCACCCACTCCAGGTGACCTTGCTTTAGCAGAAGGCTGGACTGGGAGACCCCCAGAGGTGCCTCCCAACCCTGACTATTCTGTGATTCTGTGAACAGAAGGGTTTGGAAGGCAGCTCCAAAGCTTGCCAGACCTCGTGTCAAAGTCCTAGAAGCCTGGAGTACATTTATTTCAGAGGAGACTAAAACACATCGAAGGGACCACCCAGCAAGGCACAGTCTGAGGGATCTGACAGAGGGTCCTCACCAATGACACTTCTGACCTCATAACTCAGTTGTCACCTCTGACTCCAAACTAACACCACCCTATTTCGGACATGATGAACATTAGAACCAGACTCTGGCTTGTCTTGGGCAGGGCCAACGGGGGCCAAGCCCTGCCCTGCAGCACTGACCTTGCCGTGACTGGAAGAAGAAACAGCAGCTCCAAGAGGCAACCAACCAACTCAAGGTGCCACGGGCAGCACAAGTGGCATCCTGCATGCCATGAGCCCTCCCTTGGCCTGGCTTTTAGCCTGGTTAAGAAACTCCATGACTAGAAATGCCATTGGGAACAGACTGTAATGGAGAATCTAGAATTACCACCTCCAGCAGAGCTGCTTGGGAGGAAAACAGTGCAGATATCTCTGTTTTAATAGCAGAGTGTTCTGCAGACAGTCTGCGTTTCCAAGGAAGAGGGAATATCTAATCACCTCTGGAGAGCAACCAGGACAACATGCTTTCTATCTGTAATGATAATGATTTCTAATAGTATCACTCTTGTTTCCATTCCTGCTCTCCTGGGATCGTCAGAACTGAAAGGGACGTGTGTGTTTTGTGTAAGCCTTGCAATGCCGTGGCCTGGCTGAGTGGGAAACGCTGCTGGAGCCAGGAGAGTGTGAATGTGTGACTCTGCCGGGGCAGATTATATCAGAGACTGATACAGGAAGTGAGAAAAAAAACCCTCTGTGGGGGAAATGAGAAGGAAAGTGCTGCGAGCTCAGGGATTGGGTTTCCTCATTCATGCTGGAACAAAGAGCAGAGCCCCACCAACGGCCTGCTGGGCTGGGATGCCAGCACTGTCGGGGGTGCTGGGATGCCAGCACTGTCGGGGGTACTGGGATGCCAGCCATGCCAGGGTACTGTGTGTGAGCTCACGTGGGACCAGGGGGCTCCTTGCAAACCTGGGAGCTCGGGACAACTCCCAGTTGTGTCGCTCTGGGAGGTCAGTGTTGTGCTTTGTGATCTGCTGAAGGTCAGGGCAAAGGAGGGACGTGGGGGTACCCAGTGCCAGCTCTCTGCAGTGCTCCTCAAACCCTGACCCAGTGCTCACCCTGCAGGGATGGAGAGAGGAACAGGCACGGGGCTGACACAGACATGAGCCGTTCCCTCCTCCAGCAAGGTGAACTATCTCCATCCCTATTTTACAGCTGGACTGCATTTCTTCTGCAGAGATCTGGAAGGAATGAAGATCCCCTGAGCCCCAAGGCTACTGTTTTATCCACAAAACCACACAAAAGGTTTAAAGTCCAAATAGACTAAAATCAGCTTCAGCCTGTTGAGTCACCGGCTCAGATTCCTTCGTGAGCTTCGGTCCAGCTTCTGGTGGTGCAGAGCTGCCTGTTGTGACAGCAACACGGAGATGGGACCCTCTCAGCAGACCCAGGGGTAGGAGGGACAGGGCACATCACTGCTATTTCTTCCACTACCACACAAAGAGCAGGTATTTCAGAGCAGGGGGTTGGAACGAGATGGTCTTTAAGGCCTCTTCTGACCCAAACCATTCAGTGATTCTGCAGGACCAATTCATGGGGAGATTCTGAGTCACCAGGATAATGGGATGACAGACAACCTATACTCAAGTTCTCCAAGTGGGACAAGGAGAAAAAAATCCTTGCAATTCCATGCAGGAACTGCTGTTTCAGGTTCAAGGAGCTGTGCAAAGCCTGATGCTTGCAGGGCCCAGCACAGAGATGTAGGAATTTATCTCCTGTGCAAAGCCATCAAGGAAAGGCACCTCTTGCACCTCGCCTGCCTCTTCCCCTGAAGAATTTGGGCAGCAATATCAGCAGTGCTGGAGGGGGCATGGCTTGCATTAATCCTCCATGGAGGCTCACAGGGACCACAAACACCCTTGGATGAGGACAGACAGTTCAGGATTTTTTATTTCCACAGTGGCACCAGCAATATTGAAAAGGAGACCCAAGATCCATTTGCAAAAAAGGCTTCAGCTTGGCAAGGTGTTTACTTCCAAAGCACATTCAACAGCAAGGCTCTCAGAAGGCAGTAAAATGGCAGTAGATGGCTTCATCCATACCTGACACATGGCCAGTTTGTAGCAGAGCAGGGAACACCTTCCAGGCAAAAAACCTTTTTTTCCCCCTTTTATTTAAAATAAGGTATTTCTTACATTTAAATCCCAGAACCACTGATTCTAAAGCCATGCTTTCTCTCCAGGCCAGACCCACTGGGTGTGGAGATGTTGGTCCAACTCGGTGACCTGCATTTTGCAGACACTCAGTGATGATTACAAAGCTCCTGTCTAGCCCTAAACCCCGTGAATGTTACACATTTTGTCCCTAGAAATGAAGATGACTGTTCTTAAAAGCTCAACCACAGGCATGTCCTTGGGACCTTTAATCAGAGTGGAATTCCTCAGGACAGCACCCAGTACTTGCAGGCCATCTGAAGCCTGGCTCTGGAATGACTTAGGAGAAACCACAACCCTCCTGCTTCAGCACCACTTTCTGCCTCTGGGAGCAAAATCTCTGAATATTTTGCGAGCCATTTGCTCTTTTCAGGTTCCTTTGTCAACTTAAGGTTGACCAAATTCTTTGGTTTTGCACAAACCCCTTCCACTCACATGAAACTCAGTTTTAGTTGCTGCTTGCACAATAAATCAGTATTTCACAAGCTGTCCTTGCTCTTACAGTGATCAAGAACATGTTGCTGTGAGAAGTGCCACAGAACCATCAAATACCTTTGCAATTAAGTGAACTGGACCACTTAATGACTTCCAATCATAAATGAATAGTTTAAAACAGATTTGGAGCATTCATCTCTTTTTGTACAGTATGTACTTTATTGCAGAGAAGACTGGACGCATTTTTAAAACAAATTCAGGAGTTGCAGTTTCCAGACAGTTCCACAAAGTGTTGCCCACAGTAACTCGAGCACAACAGAGCCTGTCAGACAGTGAGAGGGCACTCCAGCCTGCCAGCTGCAATCCCCCCAGAGTCACCAAATCTTGCAGCCAGTTATTTAAGAGCCACGTAAAGCAGGTGGCCCTGCTCCTGCGAGCACCTCTGCCAGCACAGCAGGGGTTAAACCGTGTCGCTCCTGATTTACACGGGCCTAACCCAGACCAGGAGCCGGGCTTGGATCCTGGGAGCAGCCAGGGAAGGTTTTGTGTCGGCGTGATACGCCTGTGGTGGCAGATTTGTGATGTTTCCTTAAGGGTTTTATTTGGGATCAGGTTCGAGACTGGATTGATGCTCAACCTGCTGCCCAGTCCCTTTCCACATGGGAAAGAAATCTTGGCATGGAAATACATCAAGTCGTAACAGGCACTGATTACCACAATAAACTATCACCGTCTGTGTCTGCCCTGGATGCTGCTGAGTCTGGGAGCATCCCAGCAGGTCACAGCCAGCCCCAGGCAGGCTGAGGGTGAGCCACAGCCCTGCATCACAAGCACTGGGGCCAGACATGTTCTTCAGTGTATCAGATAACAGAGATAATGCACTTTCCTTGGGAGACCATCCACAATAAATGCTTTGGAGAGACAGTGGCTGCATCAGCAAGTGAACATTACAGTATTAGACTAAAATCCCCAACCTTTTTTCTGTAAATGTGTTTTCCTTAGCTATTAATTACCCCCAAAGCAAAGCCTTTCTCTGAGCTGCCACAGTGTGACATTAAATACAGCTCGAACTCCTGATGCCAGTCCAGAGCTTGGCCAAGAATGCTGAGACCAAACGGACTGGCACAAGACCCATGAGCATGGAAAAGCTTTACAACCAGCGGACTCTGGGATCTGCTTCCCACCTCCTCCACCTTTCACATCCTCACTGCCTTTAACAGTAATGGTGATTTTTAGCAGCTGAAGATCTGACACCAAGGGCTCAAACTCTAGTGATGCAAAACCACATGGGAGTTGGAAGTTCCCTGTGATGGAAGTACAGTAGAATGGCTCAGTGTGTCCAAGGGATATGCTACAGGAGAGCTTTCACCTGGAGAGTGTTTAAATGCTGGTGTGGTGTGCTGTGCTGAAAGACAGGCTTCTACACTCCTTTAGCACTGTGCCAGTTGTGTGAAACCCAAAAATCTCCTGGGGTGAATGGGAACCTTGGAAAAAGCAACTGATTGAAAAAAGCTCCCAAAACTGAGGGGTTTGGTGTAACACCAGTGCAGGGGTGGCAGAGATTAAGACAAGAACCCAACCCACCATGTGCCTCAAAGCTTAAATTAAAGGACAGGGTGCTTGGGGAGCAGGGTGAGAAATCATTCATGGGTCGCTCCCTGACGGTTCGCCAAGGCTGCCGGTCCGGCAGTTGGAACGTGTGCGCTTGTGACTTGTCAACTAAACTAACTCAACCACCCTTGAGGGGAGAGCCCACGACTCACTGGGGCTTCAGAAGGCCATCCCAAAGTGATGTGCTTCTGCCTTAGGCTAAATCTGTGATCAGTGAGGGGGCCTGAGGCCCCTGAGTGCTTTAAGCTCTCCTGACTATTCCCTCGCAAAAGAAAACAGAGAATTATCGCATGAAGTGGTCGCTAGGCACAAATGATTCTTCTTCAAACAGATTCCCACAGGATTCCCCATTGTAATTCCTAAAATACACTACCCGAAGTGTCACGAGGACAACGTGTAATTGACATTTAAGGCAATCTAATTTCCATAGCCCTCCCATGACTCTCCCCCAGCAGGTTGCCTTTGTCTTCCTTCTCCAGCACCGATTTCTTGCAGGTGAACATGACGAGCAGCAGCATTGGCAAGTGCCACAGGCTGCAGAAGAAGAGCTTCCTGGAGCTGCTGCGATCCGCGTCCCTGTAGAAGCGAAAGCCGAGGTAGGAGATGTAGAGGTTGATAGGGAGAGAAACGATGGGGAAAGTCCACGTGGTGATGTCGAGGACGGGAGCCACCGCCGAGAGTCCGATTAAGGCCAAGCAGTGACGCAGAGCCACCCTCCTGCAGAGCCCCGGGTGGGTGACAGACATCATGCAGTATCCTCCTCTGGAGTAATCCTCCCGCAGGCCCCAGCTCAGCGCGTTGAAATGAGGGAACTGCCAGGAATAGAGGATCCCTCCCAAGAGCAGTGCACCTGGGATGGGGGAGAGAGGAGGATGCGAGAGTTAGAGGGGCCCTGCAAGGAGCGCCACACACAGAACTCTGCTGTCACAGGCTGTTTGCAAGGAGGGCAGCACTACACACGTGTGACACTGCTCTGTGCAGGGACAGGGCAGCTCCACGAGATAAGGCACCCCTGGCTTTAATGGCACTCACACAGGGTTGTGCACAGTGAATTGTCTGGGTTTGGAGCACTTTGAAAAGCATTTCAGCAAGTCACTTCCTCCTAATGAATCACTGCTAATTGGTTTCTGCACCAACTCAGTCTCTACCCGAGGGAAGATTGGTGGGAATGAAGCAAAGTTGGGCAAGAGACTGTTTTCTTGGAAGCATCTTGATTCTACTCCCAGGTTCCTGAGTTGGTGCATCCAGAGAAGAAAAGAGCAGTGGGCAGAGCAATGTCACATGGAGCAGGCACAGGGAGCCCTGCTCAGTGACAGCAGAAAAGGAGGATGAGCTGCTCCTCCTGAGACCTGGGGAAACACCAGCTCCCTGGTAGACTGGAGCATGGCTCAGCTCTCTGTCTGCCCACTGTGTGAGGGAGGGAGCTGCTCCTGGCACAGGAGAAGGGCCATCACAGACCTGGGCAGGGAACAGAACTGGAAGAAGCTGCTAATGGGGTGGCAGGAGATGGAGAACTTTTTACTCCTTCAAACCAATTGCAGAAACTTCTAAGCAGTTTGATCAAGTAACTCTGTTCACACCAATTAACTACTTTTACATTTAAAAAGTAGTTAAGCTGTGGAAGCACCACATTTCCACAGCTCTCCCTGGGACACAGTGCAGGGCTTACCAAGACATGAGCAGCTTATGTGCTGATTTCAGAAAGCTTCCAGGAGGCCCTCAGACTAAACTCCCTTCGCTAATTTTGTCTGAAGACACAAAAAATCCCCCAAGGCTGTTGCACATTATGAGCATTCCTGGATTTTCCTCTTGTTTCCCCAGCTCCCAAGCCCTCTGCTCCGGCATTAACACTTTCTTTGCATCTCCCTGCCTCTATAAGTTCTTTCTCTGTGGAAACTACTCCTCAACCAGAGCCATGAGTCCACCATTTTCTTAGTGACCTGAGAGAAACAGAAACAGCAACACTTATGTGCACACAGGTTAATGTGTTTAAATTCTTCCCCCAACACTCATTTCTTCCTCAGTGACTGCTTGGGCTGTCACTGTGTCCTCTGAACAGCTTCCTGGTTCACACCTCCTCTCCATCTGCTCCTTGGGGCTGTGCCTGCCTAGTTCTTGGCACTAACACCCCAACTTACACTGGTTCTGGCTTGCAAATAATAATAATCTCAGTTTGTGAAAAAAATCTCTTTTTTTCTGCCCTACCTTATCACCAGTGTGGGAATGCTCCATTAGATTTCACGCTGGTTTCCACTGGCTTATAAATCCAGTAGTGCTATAAAAGACCCATCTCACTGCTTTTTTAAATGAGTTACAAACCTTGCTTGAGGTGAGTATGTGCCTCTGGAAGGTGATTACATGAAGCACAGAGATAGACACACATACCCTGGGTGTGCAGCTTTCAGAACAACATTGTCTGCCATGAAATACAGGGGATTTCACAAACCACAGAGTGGTTCGGGTTGGAAGGGGCCTTAAAGTTCATCTCATCCCACCCCCTGCCACGGGCAGGGACATTTTCCTCTAGCCCAGGTTGCTCCAAGCCCCGTCCAACCTGGCCTTGGACACTCTCAGGGATGGGGCAGCCACAGCTTCGCTGGGCACCCTGTGCCAGGGCCTGCCCACCCTCACAGGGAAGAATTTATTCCTAATATCTCACGTAACCCTGCATGAGAAGCCATTCCCCCTTGTCCTGTCACCCCATGCTCTCATAAATAGTCTCTCTCCATCTTTCTTTTAAGCCCCCTCAGGTACTGGAAGGTGGCTATGAGGTCACTCCATTTCCTGGACTATAGCCCAAAATGCTTCAAATCCAGCTATTCAATCCTACTAAAGCCAGCTTTCCAGGTGTGGATGCTTAGCACCTTCTCTAAATTGGAACTCTTTAGGACAGTTGAAAATGGTGCACCTCAAAATTACCAATAATTTCAGAAAATCGTGGCAAGCAAAGTCATTTTGGCCCCAACAAAATAGGATTTGATTTAGTTCTGCTGAAACCTGAGTGTTTCTCTCTACTGAAACAAACCAAAATAAAACTTACTGAAGGTGCAGCTCTCCCTACACCAGGAGAAACAACAGGGAAAATGCTCGTCATAAGTCATTCTTTAGCTTTTTCCTGTTCTTGTAAAACACGTTACCAGAGGCAAGATCCTGAACATGATAAACCTACGAGAGGAGTATTTTTCAAGTTCCACGTCTAAAGCGCTTTAGAGACAAGGAGCTTGTCATTGCTCAGAACTTTGGTAGAGGTAAGCTGCAATTATCCATCAGCTGAGGGCACTTTAGCAGACAGAGCCAGGCCCAGGACTTGGAGCAGAGGCTGTCCCTGCTTCCCATGGCTCCGGACCAGCCGGCTTTTCATCCGGCATGTGCCGCGTCCCTGCGTTTCGGCTGCAACACGGGCTTTGCGTGTTCAATTGTTCAAATGTTGTGTGCAGCCAAGCTCAAAACACACCCTAAACCTCAAACACACAAAACCCTTTAACAGTTCCCTAACTATAACGCCATTAAAAAAAAAAAAAAGTCATCTGGAGAAACTTTTAAACACAAACAGACCAACCAAACTACTCGAGGCTGGATTCCCATTTACAAAGCTCTGGTTTTTACATGCAAGCCTTTGGAATTTAATTACTTTGATTACATTACAACCATTGAGATAATTGATATTTTACAGAGAAGCCGAACAGTAAAACAATTTAATAGGCCATTATGAGGATTTTAACTGACCGATCTTTTTGTTCAGTTCCCATGTGCTGGGACATCCTGCAATTTCCTCGGCCCCGGCGGAGATTGTCAGGTTGTCAGAGATTTTTAAGTGTCACGTAAGACTGATGACTTGCAAAGCACAGCACACGGTACAGTACAATTCAGCATCAAATGAGCTCACAGTAGGAATCCTGTCAAGCCCAGAGCAGACACTGTAATACTCATTAATTACTAGATGAATGTTAACTATGTCATAATTAAATCAGCAGTGTTTTTAAGCAATATTACAGCGAGACGAACTCCGGAGACTAACCTGGTTCAAAACAGAGCTGAGTCTACTCTGTGGCCTCTGTGTAGTAGTTCCCAATAGTTTGGGAACTCAGCTTAATCATTGCAAATCTCTCTCTTCCCTACGGAGTTTGTAATTAAGGGAACACCAGGCAAGGTCGTTCCCCACAGGAACACGCGGAGCCCGCGCAGCGTTCGCAAGAGCGAAGCCGAGTGTGGGAGCAGAGCCATCGCTGGGGCAGCGGGAGAGAGCTGGCACCCAGGGACACCCTGGGACCCCATGGACAGCCAGGGGACAGCCAGGGGACAGCCAGGGGACAGCCAGGGGACAGCCAGCACCTCAGGCTGCCCCGCAGCACGGGGAAACCTGAGCACAGCCCCGCTGACAGGAACTCAGATCTCTGAGCTGTTCCACAGCAGTTCAGGAACTGCAGGACCACAGGTACTTGGCTCGTGGGCACCCTTTTAGGCCCAGTTTTTAATTGCTGCAACTGAGTTCATTTATGACCATCTCTTCACCTCTCCAAGTGTGGGAATCAGGGACAGATGCAGCAGACACTCAGAAATCCTGGTAACCTGGCAGATGAGTCCTGTTTGATTTTGGAAATAAATGAAATCTATTAAGGCAAGCAGGACCCAGGTCTTCAGAATTCTTTCACTCTTGTGTGCAAAACAGGTATAAAATGTTTCCTTGTTGAGTTCCTACTCTTTAATCACTTTGCCCTGTCTTAAACCATCTAAAAAGTTCCAGGACTGCAGAGAACCAGGCAGGTCCTAAAGCACCCACAGAGCTAAAGATAAATAACAGGTTGTACCATTCCTCATGAATTTTAAGGTTAAGCTATTATTTTTTTTCTTAAATTGTTTTTTGAAGTATTTAAATAGTAATAGACCTTCCTTTTAATAAACAAGAGCAAGCTGAGATTTTTATTTTATTTTAATATGTAAGATAAAGCCAAAATGTCAACTGGTGTTGAAGAAGGAAGAAAATGGTCCTTTCTTTCTGTAAATAGATTTTTATCTAGTGAAATACTGAAGCTTTATAAATTACACTTTTCCTAAAACAAACAAGACACTAAATTCCACAGTCATTTGGAAACTGCCTGGCAAGATGTTTTAAGGTTCAATAAACTTGGGAAAGGCTTGGAATTAATTGTGAGACAAGACTTCCAAAAGCAACTAGTGACTCTGGGTTTGCAACCACAGCAGCTGACAGTCTAATTTTCAGAATTACAAGAGCAAGAAGCATCCTCCTCTGAAATTCTGCTCTTCACGGTGTCAGGAAGACCTTTCGGTACCTTTACATTTTGAGTAAAATTTCACGGTTTCTTTCTTTTAGAGAAATTCATGATGATCTCATTTGCTGGGTGTTTCAAACCTCAGGTGAGGGAGCAACGTCAGTGCCTGAGTCCAGTCCTTGGCCTAAGCCAGACTAAGTCCTTGGCCTAAGTCCTTGGGTGGGAAGAGCATCTAAGAGCAGGAGACTGCTAGATGGTTTTTAGGGTGTGAGCCCTTGCAGGCCATGAACTCTGACCACTGGCTAACACCTGGAGAGGACAGCAGAGCAACCAGGTACCAACAGCTCCGTGCCCTACCCATCCTGGGCTCACACCAACATCAGTGACACCGGGATGGAAAGCTCCAGACCCCAATGCCAGTCCCTCAAATTTCTTGTGTAAAGGACACAGAGTTTGTTCAAGTCTGTACATCTACTCAAGAAAGAGGGGGCATGTGCAGCTGCTGAGCCATCAGTGCCAACAGAACTTGTCCTGAGCAAACCGAGCGACCCGAGGCTTGCAAACCTACTTTCTCATCCACCAAAGGGCAGAAATAGTGTTTGGATCCTGCTTGACTGTCTCGTGCTAAGGATGCCACTCTCTTAAGCAATGATTTGAAATATGCCTCTTTCATGCTGGCAATACCTTTCATCATCAAAGAGCTTTGCACCTTGCCCAGTTGGCACAGGGAGCCGCAGTGATGGTTTCACTCACAGAGGAATTATTTCAGCTGTCTGCATGAAACGAGGCACAACAGCTTGGGATGGTCCCATTGAAGCTCTCCAAAAAATTTCTGAAGACAAGTTCCTCAGGGGCAGAGAAGGACTTGAGCTACAACAGGGCTCAGACTGGAGCACAGGGTGTGTTGGTGGGAGCTCCAGCCCCTGGAACGGGGCCAGCTGGAGTCCAACCAGCCCGGGCAGGCAGGTGAACGTGGGCCTGTCCACACAAGTCAAGGCAAACGTGCCCAAGGTTATCTACAGGGACTGCTGTATCAACACGGTGTTCCTGAAAACACACCGCAGGGGAACAACTTGTGCTCTCTTCTTATCCTCTTCATTGTTCTGTAGACAACACACAGTGCCTTCCTTCTGCACAGGGTTCTGCAAACTTCTCATATCATGTTCAAGCTCCAGAAGGACAATCACTTACCCAGTTAATCAATAAAACAAAAAAAGAAAAAAAACCAAGGAAGGAGGACTAACCTGTAGCATCAGCTCAAGAACAGATTTGCTGCTTCTGTCTTTGCTTTGGTGCTGCATATGTACGGCTGGGAAGTGGCCAACCAGGCATTAAAATAAACATGGAATAGTTAAATATCAGCTCCAAAACAGATGTTGAAATCTTACTGCATTTCCCAAAGCTGGTGTTTACTGCCTTGGCAACCTAAGAATGCTGTTTTGCTTAAAGCACAATTTTAGTAATTCTTCTGCCTTGAATAATGTGAAGGAATTTTAAAATTATTTCCAGACCTCAGTAGCTCTGACTTGCAAGAGGAAAGCACCGGCCCTTTTGTCTCTAGGAAACGGGTACGAGTTTGGCTGCTGTCAGGAGGGGAAGGCTTTGGCAGTGCAAGCTCAGCCTCTTAATGGATCGTAGTCAGGAAACAACCACACACCGTTTTACTTGATAGCGCACAACTGGCTCTCCTCCCTCGAAAGATGTTGAACAAATTACTCCTCTTTAATCCAGACAAGGTAGATTAGAGCTCAGAGGCTTGACTTGGTCCAGCTGTATCCACCTGCTTTCGAGCACCCGCGCTGTCTCGGGCTGCATTTTTCACCTTTTCTACAGGAAATTTAACACAACCACTCCAAAACTCCTCAGTGTGGCCCTGTATGAGTTTTACAGGATGTTGCACTCACAGGAAATGTACTGGATACATCCCCCAAACCTTCATTTTCTGTCTTTTCTTTTGTGCTCGTTCTCAAGTTTAACACAGTAGTCCTCTCTGGAGATTTCTAACTATGCACCAATTATGGGGGTAAAAAATGATTTTGAAGTCTTGTCAAAGCCTTGTTGCCCATTTCAGATTCAATGTGATGTTAAAGGATTGTCTGGGGAAGTTGGTACAAAGATTCAGTGGTGTGGAGAGTCATGGCCAGAACACACTGTGATATCCTGATCCATGCTTGGTTTGCTCAGCTCTTGGTGGCATTTTCTGTTTGTGAAGGAGAGCTGGAAGGTGCAACCATTGCTGCCTGTGCTTCAGCTTGATTCGGTGATGGAAAGTGATAATTAGGTTAAATCAAATGGCTTCCAGTTACAAGTGGTCAAGATACTGCTCTGATAAAATCACTCCTGAGGAAAAACATTACCAGCTATTTAATTCTTCCCACTTTCTTTAGAAGCAGCAAAGGGATTAGCTCCTCAAAATTTACATCCCAATTTGTGATTAGGAAGCCTTCTCAAACACACAGACATTTGGGAACTACCTAGTCACTAACCTCAACCAAACTGATGCAATCCCCCTCTGCTTTGCCCACATGAGCACCCCAGCAGGACAACAACCGGCACTTGTGCTGCCGCTGGCAAACAAAAGCAGATGCTTGTCTTGGATGCCGTGGGAGTGGCGAGGCAGCCTTGAGAGGGAAAAAGGCAAAGTATCACTTCTGAAGGCCCCCACAAGGTCCCTGGGCTGGGACAATGGTCCCAATGTCAGCACGGGACGTGCAGCCCGGCCCACATTGTGCCCCTTCAAGGTTACACGGTCATGGAAACGAAGGGCGAGGGGGATAACGCTGGAAAACTCAAAAGCTTCATGGTCATGGGTTTCAATAGCTGCTTCTTTTGAGGGATGGCACAAAAGGCCTGTGGAACAGAAGCGTCTCCTCTGCGATAGACTCCTCTGTGGCAGCACAGAAAAGGGAAGGGGATGTTGGCCATGTGTATGGCTTGTCTGCAAAACAAAGGGATGATCCTCGGTGTCCAGCAGGAATAGGAAATGAAGTTGGCTGTGGGGTTTTTCACCTCGAGGGAGTGTTCCTGGCCGCTGCCTCTGACAGGAGGAAGCCAGATGTCCTCAGGTAGGCTCGCCACGCAGAGAAAAGCTGCATGCACATGGGTACACACAGGCATTCACACGCCTGGTGTGACACACAGCAGGTTATTGCAGCCAAAAGCCTCGCAGGGAAACACCTTTCATTACACAGGCAAGGCTGAGGAAAACAACAGCGCCATACAGAACTCGCCTTAGCTCACCCCAGCAACGGATGCCATAAAAAAAGAGCCTGTTGGGTAAGATGAAAATACAGTCTTGTGCAAATATGTTTAGGAAGTATTAGCCAAAGGACCAGACTCAGCAGAGGATTCCAAACCTGCAGAGCCACACGGGGGCTCATCGTCAGCCACCCTTTCCGGGCTCCACTGGGGCTTCCACACGCCTGAGGGTGGGAGCCCCTCCTGCAAACCCCCTTGTCCTGTTTTCCCTGTGGGTGTTGTGCCACACACCCAGGGGCTCAGGGGCTGTCACACAGCCCATCTCCTCCCTGTGCCCCATTAGCCACGCACAGGGTAGAGAACCAGGCAAGGGCACGTTGCCTGTGAACTCGTGGGGTCAGTCCCCAGGTGCCCCAGCGGTGGAACTGCCATTTCTTTTGTCTCTTGAGAAGATGGAAAGGGAGGAAAAAATAGCCCACTGGCTTTTGTCCTAAATTCAGACCAGCTGCTCACAAGTATTGTCCCTCTGCCTCATTTTTTGCAGTTTCTACCCCCACAAAGCACACTCCTGGGCCCCCAGCTCCAATTCTCATATGTCAGTGACATGAATATCTCTGTTTCCTCTGGAACAGACCACAAATTCTGCTGTCTTTCATCTGAGAAGTGAAACCCTGAAAAGCTGAGTCTCCTAGAGGGAGTTTATAGCTGGAGCCTCCTCTGCTGGAGCTGCCCCGCTCCGGCGCTGGCTCCCAGACCTGCTCCCACATCAAGGGGCTTTGAAAGCTCCAAGTGCCTAACTGGAAGGAACACAAAGATCTCAAAGCTTATTTTGCATGCAATTAAGCTGTTGTTTTGCTCTCCCTCCTCCTGGCAGACAAGTGCTCCACCAGGGAAGGTATGAGAGACTCCAGCCATTGACAGGTTGGGCACAGGCCCCCCTTTTCCTTATTCTCTTTTTTTTTGTGTTACTGAAACCATCCATCTGCCAAATGTCACTAACTGATAAGAACTGCCCGTTTTTAAATCCCCTTTTGTAAATAGATGTTGGCTGACATAATTAATGTCTACCATACAACACAATTTGAATTACAAAGTAAAGGCAATTTAAAAATCAGCCTCCACATGATTACAATTGATACTGAGTCTATAAATTCCATAGCCTGAGGAATTATTTAAATTTCTGAAAATGAATGAAAATCAGTACAAGATGTCTTTCAGGAAAGCGAGACCAGAAGTGGAGCATCTGAGATAAACTAAACAGTCTCTTGAGATAAACATTCTTTGGTGCAGTAATACCTACGGCTCCTGGGCCACCACGGCTCTGCAGTGTCTGCTGTGCTCCCAGGGCCCTTATCTGCTCTGCCACCGCCACCTACTCCGAATAAATCCCCTTAACTGATAAGCACATTAGGCTGAGGAGCCCTGCTTGTCACTTCCATCTCGCTGGGTGGTTTGTATGAACTCTGGTGGCACCGAATTGCTGCGCTCCCCCCGCCCCTGATCCCGCTCTCCGGCCAGGATGCGGCCAAAGGGATGGCTGGTGGAAGGAGGGCAAAAGTTCTGGTGCCCCCAACATAAGGTGAGACTGTTGGAGCAAGTCCAGAGGAGGACACAAAGTTGATAAGGGGACTACAGCACCGCCACTGCAGAGACAGGCTGAGAGAGCTGGGGGTGTTCAGCCTGGAGAGGACAAAGCTACATGGAGACATCACAGCACCTTCCAGGACATGAGGATCCTGGAAAACAAACCAAAAAGCTGGAGAGGGACTCTGCATCAGGAACTGTAGTGCCAGGACAAGGGGTAATGGGTTCAAACTGAGAGAGGGAGACTTTAGATT
>JAWWEU010000041.1:9027441-9069650 GCA_035583155.1 Acropternis orthonyx
GGCGGGGGGGGGGGGGGTGCAGCCGCGCCCGCGGCCCCTCCGGGGCCCCTCCGGGGGGATGCGGGGCCGGGGGCTCCGCGCGGGGCTCCCACGTGCGGCGCCCGCCGCGGAGAAAACTTCGGCGGAGACATCGCCGGGCGCGGGGCGGAGCGGGGCGGGCAGCGGGGCCAATGGCGCGGCGGGGGCGGGGGGCAGAGCCGCCCCCGGACCGGCCCCGACGGCGCTCGGGGGGGCGGATCCCACCGGGAAGCCGCTGCCGAACGCTGGCGGGGGGAGTGGGGGCGACGGGGAGGAGCGGGGGTGTCCGGGAGGTTGTCGGTGGAATGATCTGGAAACTGTCCCGGGGGGTGTGGGGATGCTCTGGAGGATGTCCCGGGAGGTGCGGAGGTAGCCGGGAGGCTGTCCTGGGGGTAGAGGGATGCGGGAATGCCCTGGAGGCTGTGCCGGGGGGTGCGGGGATGCCCTGAGGCTGTTCGGGAGGTAGAAGGATGCGGGAATGCCCCTGAGGTTCTCCCGGCGCGTGTGGGGGTGGCCGCGAGGTTGTCCCGAGAGCAGGGGGATGCGAGAGCCTCCCAGAAGGCTGCTCTGAGACGTGCAGGGGTGCCCTGAGGCTGCCCTGGGGGACGTGGGGGTGCCCTGATGCTGTCCCGGGGTGTGCAGGGATGCCCTGAGGCTGTCCCGGGGGATGCGGAGATGCCCTGGGGCTGTCCTGGGGGATGCGGAGATGCCCTGGGGCTGTCCCGGGGGATGCGGAGATGCCCTGAGGCTGTCTCGGGGGATGCGGGGATGCCCTGAGGCTGTCCCGGGGGATGCGGAGATGCCCTGAGGCTGTCCCGAGGGATGTGTGGGGGCCCTGTGGCTGTCCTGGAGGGTGCAGGGGTGCCCTGAGGCTGGCCCGGGGGGCACGGGGGTGCCCTGAGGCTTTCCCGGGGGATATGGGGGTGCCCTGGAGGTTGTCCCGTGGGTGCGAGGATGTCCCGTAGGGCACAGAAGAGGTCGGGGTTAGCGTTTCTCTCGGTGCTGACTGCTTTCCATCCCGCGGACAGGCTCTTTTGGCAGCCGATCTCCGCAGGACTTTTCCATCCAGCGTGTGCTATTTGTTGTGACCCCGGTGTCCACCTGTCTGTCCGTCCACTCATATTTTCGAACTCCCCGCTGAATCCCACCAGACCTGAGAACAAAATATCCACACTAAAAGACACAAATACCTTTACATGGAGGAACAGTCCCTATTAAACCCAACGAAACCACTGACATGGGTGTAAAACACAGCCACAGTATCAGCCAACAGCTACACTGAGCTCTCTACTGAACACAGCATAGTAAGACCTGAAATCAGACTTTTCCCTGCTCACTTGCACAAGTTGCCCCCAGGCTGGCAGCAGAATCTGGCCCACAGTTGGGAGGAAATATCTACAAACACAACATGATGTTGCTCTCGGAATTTGCTCTTCTCCTTTGAGAGTACATAAAATGTGGAAATAGCTCTCAGCTTCATGCCTCGGCTGCCTGATTCTAAGGGCTTCATTATTTCATTGCCTGTGGGAATGCCCTTTTAATTTGAAATGTTTGTCATAGATTATAGAATTTTTAAACAAACTTGCACATGAAACACTTGACTTGGATCTTTTTTTTCCCCTTCTGTTTGGTGTGGACCTAGCTGAGGAATTAAACTTCAACTGCTTGGAAATAAAGCTGGTGTATCCACAATTATTCAATGAAAAGGAGAGGGAAAATTGCAATGAATTATAATCAGCCATCTGCAGAGCTAGCTGCCTAATAGAAATGTGTTTCCAAATAGCAAACAGGCCAAAATTAATAACAAATGTTATTTGCAATGAGTTATTCTATTAGATCTTCTTCTAACTTTATGGCATTTTTCCTCTCTAAGAAAAGAAACTTATCTTGAATATATGGATTTCCAAACCCATACCCACCCCAGCTGCAAACGCAGCCAGATCACTTTATCTAAAATCAGTGAGTGTAATTCCAGCTCCGTGTGTTTGGTGACTTCAAGATACTGTAGCGTTTCAGGTATTTCAATGCTCCAACATGTAAGTAGATGCCTGGTGTGATTTACAAAAGGCTATAAGCAGGTTAGGCCCCCAACACCTCTAGGCAACTACTTACATCATTAGGAACCTAAATGCCTTTATAAATCTGCACTCTGATCCAGCTCATTGAAGTCAATGAAAAGACTTTGCTGACATCAATGGGCTTTGGAGTGGGCCCTGCAGAAGGAGCACAATCAATGCAAAGTGGTTTGACTTCTTTATGCTGGTTATTATGATACTTTTTTTCCTAGACACTTAGAACAATGCTACATTTTCTGTTTGAATAAATGGTCGCTCCAAATGGACAATACCTGAAAAGAGAAGTGAAATTGGTGTGAAAGAGCGTAGAGTGTGTATCTGCTGGACTTGTACCACAGGACTCCTGTTTGCAGCATTTTTTCCTGGAAACACTGCTGAGAGTCTCAGCTTTCCTTTAAAAAGTCACTAGTTGCCTAGGGAAAATATGACCAGAGCCTATTTAAAAAGTTTTGGTGTCTAGAAAGCAATAAGCTAAATATATCTGTATTTAAAACAGCCGTACAATATATTTAAGGCAAACTTGTGATTTTTTTCAGACCCTGACTCATCAATTCTGCCTGCTGGGGCTGAAGGCACTGGTGGCTCCCCAGCCAACAACAGCTCTCAGAGAAGGAAGGTGTTTTATACCTTAAGAAGGGCAATAGAGGGAAATAGTGCATACTTTCACCTCTCTGCACCCCCCATTGCTGTGGACTCTGGTAGTACAGCCGCAGATCTTAGATTCCTTATTAGCAGACTGGTTTGGGCCGTATTTTTGGATGAGTTTCTCTCACTACAAAGACAATTTGATGAACACTGTACTATAAAGCCAGAAAAATTATGTGGCTGACGTCATGACATCCAGCACTGAGAACTTACACTTCTTATCTGTTTTAGCCCTGCTGCAAAAATAACCCTTCTCAGGGATAACTTAGGGTATTTTAATGTCCTAGAATGTGGAGCAAAAGGTGCTTTTCATTTTACTCAGCCTCTTGCACAACTGACTTAACATTTTTAGCGCAGCCTCTTTTTTTGCCCCCTCTTAAATTTGGGCCACGTTGATCGATCTGCCCCATCTCAGAGCCTTTCCCTACACCCATCACAGACCTAGCGAGCCTCTCCCAAAGCCTGGCAGCAGTGAGGTGCCTTGGGGTTGTGGGATCCCTGGGGGTCCAGGGCAGCTCTGCACACCATGGTGGGCACTTGGGCATGTTGTCACCCCTCGTGGTGGGCTGGCAGGGTGGAGGGGAGCGTGGCCACCCCAGCATGCAGGGCTGTGGGTTGTGCTCCTGACTCACAGCTCTCTGGCACCAATCCTGCTGCTGGCATGGGCTCAGCCCTGGGATGGTCCTGGCAGGTTCTCCGTGGTCCTGTTTGCACTCGCTCCTTATCTTGCTCACTGGTTCCTTCCTCCTTTTATCTATTCACTATTTTATTGCTTGCTCCCCCCCCCCGCCTCCCCTCCAGGAATGCTCTGCTGCACAAGTCATTTTGAGTGCTCCTTCTGAGAGTGAGTAGGGCTCTTCTCCCAGCACTGCTGGTGCCAGAATCCCCCTCCACCACCGGCAGCAACAGGGTTTCCTACTCCAAATGGGCTGGTTTGGGATGCCCTTCATGGGCGCACTGAATAAACAAACCTACTTCGTTTACCAGGAGAGAGCCCTTTGGCAAGCGAGTCTGCAAAGGCTTAAACTGAGCAACCCAAATCCTCTGTCGCTTTGGCAAACAAGAGCTGAAGACTTCACTTCCACCATCTATTTCCAGGTGCTTCCATACAATCAGGAGAGGGGAAGGCTTCCAGCTTGGATGCCTTGTGCATGCACAGCCCGCTCCAGCCCCGCTGGGATGCCTGTATTTTTTCCCCTTTCCCAGTGACCCGTAGCATAGATGGGATCAGGGGTTAAACTGGGAGTATGGTGGAAAAGGGACCGGGGAGCCCGAGGCTAGCACAGCTTAACAAGTGATTATAAGGTCTGAAGGCAAAGGGAACCGCTGCCTGTCAGGAAGCTGCTGCTGAAGAAAACATCCCATTGTACCGGGGAGATGGAGTATGGGACAGAGGGGAGAGAAACAGATTGATAACCGAGGGGCGATGTGACCCCGCATGGGCTCCTACAACAAAAGCCCCTTCATCTAAAATGAATAGGAACAATGGCTAATGGGGACAGGGCAGCAGTGGCCGAGGATCTGAGAGCCGGAGGAGAGGGAGGAGGCAAGGCGGGTCCTGTTCTACCCAAATCCTCTATTGAGCTCAGTAATCTCCTGGGCTTTCCCCCCTTGAAATCACACAGAAAGTTCAAGGACTTTTTGCCTCTAGATTGTAGGGACATGCATTGTCCTGGAGAGCTGGTGAGGTGTGCCGGGGCAGGGGTGGGGGGGGGGGCGGGTCAGCTCCTGGGAAGGGCCCTGGAGCAGGGCTGGAGTGCCAGGCATGAGCTGCTGCTGTGACTTGGGCAGCCCTGGGATGTCCCCAGCCCCAGGTTGGCTGTGGTGGCAGGAGCAGTGTGGCTGCTGGCCTTGTCCTGGCGCTCGCTGGCTCCTGGGTGGGTTCCAGCTCCACTGACCTTTTTGGGGAAGAGTGTGTGTGGATGCACAGAGCCTGACACAGACAGGTCCCAGCTGAGTGCTCCCAAATTATTATAAGAGGAATAGTGGTCTTTCTCTTATGGGGTCAGCAGGGCCTCCTTAGGCACAGCATGTGCTGAGGGTGGGCAGGGCAGTGGTAGAGCCATGAGGGCACTGGGAATGGGAGTTGCATCCCCACGGAGCAGGCAGGGATGGGTGCTGGAGGCGTGTTGGAGAGCTGAGCAGTGCCTCCAGTGATGGGGGTTTTGTTGAAAAAGTATCTTGAAATATTAAGTGAGAGGCACTAAAAATGTAGAGACAGGATTTTGCTTTTATTTTTAATAATTCGGGAGGGTTGTTTTGAAGACCAAGAGTATCCACAGAAAAATCATATAGCCAAGGGGAAAGAAAAAAAAAAAAAAGAAGAAAAAAAAGTTTTGAGGGAGTATTTTCACCCCATGCTCTGACAAAATTACCTGGCCTGTTACAGAAATTGCAATGCCTGTGCCCAAAAAGCAAACAGACCCAGGAGCAGAAAGCAGATGAAATCTGAGTCCCTCTTTGGCTGAGGCAGGAGGTCACATATCTCTGTACCTGATGCCTGGCCATGGCACTCTGTCCACCTTGTACCTGATACCTCCTGCTCACCAGGGATGGAGAACAGGCCAACTTGATTAGAGAGCTGGCACAAGCCATGAAGACATCTGGGAGGCCTCGGATCAGGAGCATGAATTAATCAGAACCGGTAAGAGGAGGAGACTGAATGGGATTCGGAGCCCCGGTGGGAGCTCGATGCTGCCAGCCACGGTGCCCGGCTGCTGCAGGCAGGGCCCTGATTGCTGGACCTGCCCTTCCCAAGGCAGCCACCCTGCTCAGGGTGATGCCCCTGCCATACAGGAGGACAGAGCATGGGGTCAGCTCGCTGATGGCTCAGCCTCCCATGAAAGCAGCTGTAGCAGTGTTTCCCAAAGTCTGGAGTGGGCTACAGACCCCCAGGGCCAGCAGGATTGTGCCTCTCCCATCTTTACTGAAGCCACAGCTCTCAGTTGTGGTTTTGGTAGTCCACCACTGCTTCAGGCTGGTGGGACAGGCTGGGACACAGCAGAGTCAGGGGCAAGTTGGCAGCCTCAGTGCTTTGCTGTCATGTTTAGTTGGGTGCCTGCTCCAGGGATCTCACCAGTGCAGGTCCAGAGGAGAAGCATCCCATGGACCTCAGCCAGAGGCACTTAATTGCAACCAGTGACCTCAGGGGACTGTCACTGCACCTGTTTGATGCCTCAGCCAGCTGAAACGCACAGGACACTTGGGTCAACATACCCCACAGACAAGCAACCACCCATCCTGTCTGCATAAGGGAGGCTCTTTGCACCATGATCATCCCCCCTGTGCACCCCAAGAGCAGACAAGGATCCCTTTAGCCCAGGTAGGCCAGTTCCATGGGGCCATGGTGGGAGTCACTTGCTGCAAAGGGCTGAGAGCCTGAAGAGCAAGTGCATGGATAGGTCTGAGAGCTACACTGAGGGGACGTTGTGCTACATTGAGGGGTCTGGGGGAACAATGAGGGCTCTGGGTGCTACACTGAGAGGCTGAAAACTGCATTGAGAGGTCAAGGAGCTACACTGAGGGATCTGGATGCTGTGTTGAGGGGTCTGAGTGCGGCATTGAGGTCTAGGAACAACACTGATGGATCTAGGTTCTCACTGAGGGGTCTGGGTGCTCATTGAGAGGTCCAGGAGCTACCTGGAGTGGTCTGGGTGCTGAGTGCAGCTCTCACCTTGGCTTTTATCTGATGGGGATAAAATGTCATTCTGTGTCGGCTGGAAGGACATCCACCCCTCCCCAGGCAGCAAGGGGCTGTGGCAAGCGATGGATTGCCCTCTGGAGAGCCAGAACAGGCAGCAGGGATGGGGGTGGTCCGTGCTCAGCACAAACCCACCCACAGGGGAGCCACACATTTGAAACAACCTGTTACACCCGAGTGCTTGTGCATCAGCAGCTCTCAGCCATGGAAAAATCCCTTGGAATAGCACATCCTGAGATGGCCTGGGATGCCCCTTCTCCATGTCCATGCCTGCAGGGCTGGGTGTGCTCTCTGGACACCCCAAGCAGTGGGATGTTGCTGGGCTGGCAGCCCAGGATGATGAACACCCCCCCCCAGCATTCCCAACGGCCCCGAGCCACTGCAGGCAAATATTTACAAGGGCTCTCCAAGGCAAACCCATAAACTGCTCCCTGGTATAGCTTCCTGAGGATCACTCCAGACAGCTATATTAGCTGGAACATGAAGTAGTTACACTCCTGCTGCTCTTCCAGTGCTTTTGAAACAGATACTTGTCTCTTTTATTACCTTTGTTTGTGTCTCGTTTTATTTGTGCTCTGCGTGCTTCCTTGTGCTGGGTTTGATACGGTTGTGAGTGGCTATGGGTTGGAACAACAATAAGTACCTTCCAGGCCTTTGTTGCTTTTTAATATCATTCTCCATTAAAAGACAAAAAAAATAAGAAAAGAGAAAAAAAAATCCAAACCAGGCAATGAAAACAATACAGGGAAAATTAAATCCTAAATCTGCATTTATGGTTCTACATTAAGCACACAGGGAAGGCTGGCTACTAACTGTTGATAAAACTTTTTGTTTCTGTTAAAAATGTGCTTTGGGGGAAAGTGGTGTGTTTTGTGGAGTAGGGTTGGCTTTGATGAAGATACATACTTGGCAAGGTTTTCCCAGTCCAGGATGGATGTGTCAGCTGAAGAAAATGACCCCAGTGACTGAACTGGGGACAAGGTGCACCCTGTATGGGGTGGGGAGCTGCCCACACTCACCCCCAGGTTCACTTTGTTCCTCCATAAAATGCCTTGTCTCTCTGTGAAGGCTCAACCAAGCAGCTCTGAAATTAAGGGAAGTCTTTTAATTGACTTTATTGGATATCAGGCAATGCTTGGAGAGCACTGAGGGCTGAATCCATCTCCCATATGGTTGGAAAAAAGAGCCAGAGGCCCACCAATGAAGGGCTGGGCGTAAAGCCTGTGAGCTCCTCCCTTCACAGCAGGTTTTAGGAAATAATTTGCTCTCTGTACAGAAATGGTGCATGTGTGGGTTGAATGCGGAGGCACTGATTTGATCCTCATGCCTTACTCTTTCCATGTGATCCCTTTGGAATGTCCCCCTTTTCTGAGGAAGGCTGAAACCACAGCTGGAAATAACTGATCCAGTGACAGGACCGGTGCCCAGAGCTCTGTGGTGCTCCTGGGGTGTTTGAAACACCCAGAAAACACTGAGCCCTGTGGTGTAACCACAGTCAGAGGGGGGCAGGGATGCACTCCCAGCATATCAAATCCCTGGGTGCCTCCTCCTTAGGAAACCCTGCCTTGCTGCTCCTGCTGCTCTATCCCAGCTGAGAGGAGCTGATGACAGCTCCACTCCTTGGCTTTGCTGGGCTGAAGAGAGCACTTTAAAAGGAAGCAGAGCAGTAACACAGCATTAGTTCTTGCTGGAAGGGGGAATGAGATGCACATTCCTGCCTTGTATGGGAAATTTGGCCTCCTTGCATCACCCCGGGAGTTTGGGCTGAATACTGTGTTCTTAGCACCCCATCCTCAGACAGCCCATGCTGTGCCAGGCTGTGCTCAAAGCCACTGCCAGCCCTGAGATGGCTGGACTTCAGCAGCGGGTGAAGTCACGCCTGGAGAACTTGCTGGGGCTTCAGGGTTGGGCTGAGCAGTGGCAACAGCCATGGTAAACCCACCCAAAAAAACCCCTGGGGAGGGGACAACTGCCCTGCTCTGTGTTTGGCAGTGTGTGCAAGGGTGTGTGCAGGGATTCATACCTGAACACCAGCTTGGGGATAAGCCCATCGCCCCACCGGGATGAGGTCTGGATATGACCAGAGCAAGATGAGACTTGTGATCCTGAGAACCAGTCCTGGGGAGCACTGGAGGGGCTTGGAGGCAATCCCAGGAGTGAGCTTTTGTCAACTTGGGAGCACGGCATCCCGGTGTCATTTTAGGCTTAATTTGCATGTACAGCACAGCGCTGAGGGTGTAATTACTGAGCTGCACAGGCAGTCGTCAGCTCAGCTGTTTCCAAACATGATCTTTAGTGCTTCATGGAACAACAAGCAGAGACTTCCCCTCAACACAGCTGTCTGTGAGGCTTGGCTAAGGGTTGGAGGGAGTTTGGATGGGTCCACCCAACCAGCCTCAGCTGGAGATGCCCAGGGTCACCTCTTCTACATAGGGAAGAGGCCTGAGCCAAGGACAGGTTAGTCCAGACATGTTGTTACCCAGTGGTGTCTCTTCAGGGCCTCCACATCTGCCATTCTCTGCCCCTCTCCAGTCATCAGGTTCCCTCTTCCCACTTTCTCTCCTCCTTTCCTGGCCTCCACATTGACCCAGGAGCCCTTCTGTCCCTGCTGGGATGTGTCAGAGGCACCTGCAGCACTATGCTGGGCTCAGGTGCTGCTGAAGGGGGATAAAGCTCAGCCTTGAGGTTTCCCTTCATCGTGTGAGCTTGTGTCCTGGCTCAGAGGTACCCATGCAGGTACAGAAGGGAAAAGTGAAGCTCAGGATCCAGCATGTGAGCCCGCAAAGGGATGCTTCTGTCTGTGTGTAAACACTGGTAGTGCATGCCCAGGAGTGCAGAGGGAGATGTGTGAAGGGTTGTGGGGGGCACCTGCATGTGAGCTTTGTGTGAACTCTGTGCATCTGCATGTCACGTGCACCTTCACTGAGTGTGTCTTCAGGGGTTTCTCTGCACAGATGTCCACAGAAAAAGGGCCTCATACCCATTGAAGACACATCTATGTCTGGATGGATGTTTCATGCCAACAGCCATCAGTGTTCCGCACTTCCAGAGCCACGATGAGCAACGACAGACTAAACAGAGCATCACCACACATCTGTGACACTGTGGGACTTCTTCTCCCACCAGCCTGGTTCCCCCATCCCGTGTGCTGAACAAGGGAGTGGGGAAGGAGGTGTTGGGCACCCGGGGCTCCTTCAAGGTCAGATGGAGCATGGGTTGTGCTTTTGACTTGCCTGGTTCTTTGCACTGTTGGATTTTTTTTTTGTTTCCATCAGTTAATATCAACAAAACCTGCCGGGGCACCTCATCACCAGAGCTCCCCAGGAGCAGACACGACATACTTGGAGCATGCAGTCAGCTTTTCCAGCCAGTCCACACGGCTGGCGTAAACTGTCTAAGTACTGTCAGAAACCACTTTATAAACGGAGGACGGGAAGGGGGTGATTGATGTCTCCACACTGGACATGACACAGCTTCTACACTTCCCTGTATTTATAATATTTGTGTATTGCCCCTACCTCAAAGCTTGACAGGACAAGTCCCATTCACTTAGAGATACGAATTTGGCACAGCCTGACATAAACTCCATCACTTCGGGCCACCAAGGGAGAACCATTGTTATAAACTTTCTCCCCCTGCACCCTGCTTGGCCCCTCTTTTCCCCCCATTCCAGTCGCATTATTTCTTTACAAGCCAACAAGAACAGAACCAAATGTTTCACATCTGTTCTCACTGTCCGGGCCATTTGCATGAGAATCACGGTCAGTGTTTCAATGAGCACAGCTCGCTGGCCAGCAATGGGGACAGGGCCAGCCACCACCAGCTCCTCGTGCTTCTGCCAGATGTCCAGGCTCTGCACAAAAGGGACAAACCCACAGCATTAACAAATCACCTTCTTTGAGGATCTCATCACTCCAGAGATACGTCGGGTGATTTTCCTTTCTGGTTGGAGTTGTGAAGTTGATCCTTATCCTTGGGTCAACCCTAGAGATATGTTGGGTGATTTTTCTTTTTGGTTGGAGTTGTGGAGCTGATCCTAACTCTTGGGTCAACCCTTTGGAACCTCCTGTTTAAGGGGTTTGGTGGTGGCATTTTGGTTTTCCCACATCACCATCACCAAGGGAAGGTGGTGCACCAGTGAGGCTTAAGGAAAGGGTGTGTCATGTTTAGTCAACCAGTAATGGCAGTTTTAATGGTAGATCTCCACTGATACGGCACCACTGGGATAGATCCTTGAAAAGTACGCCCATGCTTCACGGAGAGTTCCCATTTGAAAAAAAACAACAAACAAAAAACAAACACAACCTCTCTGTTAATCCGCTCCTTGCCTGTTTGCCAAAAGCATCTTTCTCCCCACCTGCTCTTCCCCTGCCTCCTCTGCCCTGCCCCTTCCTCAGGTCTGTTGAGCTCCTGCCCCTGCCCTGGGCTGGAGGTGAGACTTGGAGCTGTGATTTTTGGAAGCTGCTTCTCCTTCCAGCCCAGCTGGGCATTATGAGCTGCTCTTTGACTGACACAGGAACGGCTGAAAGACTTAAACTGTCAACATAAGCTGACAAAAATGCCTTGGAAATTCTAGCAGGGAACTGTAGCATTGAAACCCTCCTGTGCCATCCACCTCCCCATTTAGTGGATGCTCCTATTAACTCTCCAAGCCACAGGGTTCTCCTAGGAAAATTAAATTGTAAAGATAAGTTTTAAAGGCATCATGGTCCACAGAACCTCTTGGGTTAGAGGCTGTGGTTGGGACCTCCAAGCATCTCTGTACAGCCCTGGCATGGTGAATGTTGGGTGGCTTGGTGCTTCCAGCTCTGCTAGGGCACTTGTGCGCCTGAAAGGCTTCAAGGTTGGAATCATACCCCAAAATGAAGGTCATTCCAGGTGGTATTTACCAGGCACAGCCTGTTGGGTCTGTGTATGGGGCTGTCCTGCCTCAGGATGGTAAGCTGATATCCATGTGCTGGCATCCGAGCCCTGACTGTGCAGCTCACAGTCCTTCCCGTGAGCTGGGAATCACCCCATGGGGACATTTGGGAAAGGCAGGGTGGCCTTACGTGAGCAGGCATCTGCCAGGGTCATGATCCCCAGCTGCAACATCCTCCTTTGGGCCTGTCCAAGCATTTAGCTGTTTTTTTGAGGATTCCCAAACGCAAAGGCAAGACAGATTGTGTATCGATCCAGCTCCCTTCAGTCAATAGCTGTAAACCACCCACAGCCATGGCAAGCGCCTCGCAAGCAGAAGGGGCTGATCCGTGTCACTGAGAGGGGCTGGGTTGGGGTGCATGTCAGGGACAGCAAAGCCCCACGAGGCACTGTGTGGCACAGGGTACGTGGCAGCTCACCCCAGCAGGGTGGGCTGGATGCAGTTGGCCCGACTGAGCCCACTTCATGCCCATCTCGACCTCATTTATCCACTCTGCACACTGGTGGTGGAACAAACAACAGCTGAAGGACTGGCCCTGTGCTGTGTCCCCATGTCCATACCCTGCCCTCAGCTGCAGCCGTAGGTGATGCCCGGGGGCAAGGCAGTGAACAGAGCACAGGCAGAACCTCAGTCCCTGCCAGTTCAGGGGTGCTGGCAGCCTTCAGCACCCCCAGAGCCTCTCCACTAGTGTGGCCATGGTCTGGGCAGAGGAGGTGGAGCACAGACCAGGCTTTTCTGCCAACATCCCAGCACTGCTGGGGCTCCACAGACCTGCCAAAGACAGGGATGTGCTGCAGAATGTGGTGGGTGGTTCAGACTTCCTGCTTGGAAATAAGGGACCAGTGGGTCAGAGCACATCTGTGGGAATTCAGAGCACATCCTCCCTCACTTTCATGTCCCATGTCTGAAGGACAGCATTGGGAAAGCCAAGGAGTCTGCCTGTGTGTTTAGCTGTAAGATGTGGGACAAAAGTGCAGTTGGCATTGACTCCACAAGCTTTATAGCAGGGAAGGAAAAAAATTTTGGAAGAGAACATGTGCTGCTGGCTGTGAGAGAGGGGACAGTGCAGGGGTGCAGGTCACCTCCTTGTCACATCTGGGACTCATGCAGCTCAGAAGCTGCTGGCTGTGGTCCATCCACCCCTGCAGGGCTCAGGACAGCAGGTCCAGGGATTCAGACACCCACCACAGAGGCAGTGGCATCTCTCCCAAGGTTTCCCCATCCATCACAGGGAGCAAGGTCTCACCTGCCATCAGCACTCTCACACTCCGAGTCCACTCTGCCCCGCACGCTGGGTCTCTCTGGCAGATGTGGGTGTGCAGCAGGGACAGGGACAAGGCTTTCTGTTCCATCTCAGATACAAAGAGGGATGAAAACAGAGCACACCGAGGCAGCAGAGGTGTTTTGGGAGACTGCTGGTGTGTGGCATGTGTAGCACCTGTGGCCACTGGCAGCACCTTCCCAGCACATCCCTCAGCTGTGCCTTTCACTCGCTGGCTGGGCCACTGCTGCGACACATGCTGACCTTTAGGGACCAAGTATTTTTTCAGGCTGCTGCCTGATGGGCCAAAGGTCTGGAATGTGCCAGGGGAATTCCTTTGAAGCTGACATTTTTCACTGAGCTGTGTTTTCTGCCTTTTGCTGGAGAGATGTGCTCAGAAAGGCTCATCCGTGCTGCCAGTGCCTTGGACAGTCATAGAATCATAGAATATACTGAGTTGGAAGGTGTCCATCAGGACTATCAAGTCCAACTCCTGGTCCTGCACAGGACACCCCAACAATCCCACCAGGAGCCTGAGAGCATTGTGTAAACACTCCTGGAGCTCTGTCAGGCTTGGTGCTGTGACCACAGCCATGGAGAGCCTGTTCAGTGCCCAGCCACCCTCTGGGCCCTGAGACATCTAGACCATGAGGAAGAAGAGCAACATGGGCATTTCCACTAATGCCTTAGAGCTCGGGGTGAGTGCGTTCAGTGTTGGGGCTCTGTGGTCCCACCTGACAATTCAGAGTTTATTTTCATATAATCACAGAATAGTTCGAGTTGAAAGGGAACTTCTAAAGATCACCTAGTTCAATCTCTTTGCCACGGGCAGGGACACCTTCCACTAGACCAGGTTGCTCCAAGCCCTGTCCAACCTGACCTTGAACACTTCCCTGGGTGTGGCAGCCACAGCTTCTCTGGGCAATCTCTGCCAGTGTTTTATCACCCTGGATCTGTCAAGTTGCAGCCTGGGCAGCTGCCATGGGTCCTTAGCTCCCTCTGCACAACAGCTGGAAACACCCTGTGCATCTCCCTTGCAAAGGAAACAACTCCATCCCCCACCTGTCCCAGTCCCTTCTCTTTCAGATGGTCTGCATTTCAGAAATCCTCCTTGCAGATTTAGGAGCAGCTACAAGAGTCACCTACTCCATATTCATGCTGATGGTGATGCCCTGGTACCCAAATTGCCCTTTCTTGAGCAACCCAGTGAGAGTAGGTCCATCAGAGTGGGAGGCTGCTGAATATCACAGTTAGGTCTGAATTTATGCTAAACAAATAAATAAGGTGGGTTCATTGTAAGAGATGCTGGCTGGAAGCAGGAGAGAGGACATGCAATATGTACTTGTGAGCACAAGAGGGAGAGCAAGGGAGGAAGAGAGATGAAGGACAGGAGCGAAGGAAATGGACTTGATACCTGTTTGTAAACTAGGTCAAGATTAATAATGATCTGGGTAGTCTTGGCTCCAGGCCCAATTTTACAGGTTTTGCAAAGGCATATAAAGAAAAGACAATTCCTGCCTGGAAGAACAAGTGCTGATTTAGAGAGTCTTCACTTTACACATGCCAGGGGCCCAATTTCCATCCATATAAACCCAATCACATGAGTGAGAATTCACTGTCTCTGGGCTCGGCAGGTTAAGCCAAGGCTCTGGTTTAATCCTACTTATGTCAGTCAAATCAAGTCTTACCCAAGGAATAAAAAACAACAAACCAAACCCTGCTTGTGAGGTGTCTATTTTTATTTCACTGCTTTCTGCTTTATCTGCTTTGCTCTGCCATTCCCTCTCCTCGCTGTATCCAAGCAGACATGGAAATGATTGCACCAATGCTTTAACAGATTTAAGAGAAGTGATACAAAAAAAGCGAAGACAAATTCAAAATTTAATGCTGAGGTTGGCATTTTGCAAGATCAGCTCAGCATTTGCTCCCTGGACAAAAGGTTGAGTAACTGAGTAAAATATCTTGCAGGAGTCCTCTGGTAAATAGAGAGTGATGGTGCAAACAGAGCCAGTGCTTGGTGTGGGGCAGGGCCAGGCAGAGCTGCCCCGGCACAAACCCAGTCCCAAGGCAGCATTCCCGAGGCAGTGGAGTCCTGGAGAGCCTGATGAGAGGTTTTGAGAGCTATTTAGCAACACTGAATTGGGACTTGAAGCAGAATTAATTGAGCTCAAATTGCATCCTCCCAGCAATCCACTAATCTGCTGCAGCAGGAGGATAATGACATCTCGAGAAACTGCCTTCAAAAATTGAAACTTGCCGAGTTATAATAAACGGGCTGCTTAAAGAGAGGATTAATACTTGCATATAAAATATTGCCATTTTGAGATTTATGCTCATATGGGAGTTTTTTGGTTCCAAAAGGAGGGGGATCTCAAGGGAATTTGTGAGCTACACGCACTTGTACACACACGATTATGCACCCAAAAGCACACGGAACCAAGCTGCTCTCCTGTTCCCAAATTACTTTCCTTAAACTGTGTTTATTAGTCCTAGGCAGTTCTTAGCATGTAGGAACTTTAATAAAAGCTCCTTTCAAACAAAGACCGCAAAATGCTCTGGAAACAGCAATAAATCAAGTGTCACATCATCCCTGTTGACATGGGGACAGCGCTGTGGCCTCTGAGACATGTGTGTGGCAAATACACAGCAACCCAGGAATAGAACCATCTCTGAGTCCTTTACACTCTTCCTCTTCATTTCATATCTCCCATTTGCTGAGATCTCTGTCACTGGGAGAGAACTGAGAAAAGGGGATTTTTGCTGGAACTCTTTGGGAAAACACCCTGCTTACAGAGCCCACATGTGGCATGGTAGGCTTCCAGGATTACAGCTCAGTCTGACCCCAAATGGGTTGGATTCCTGGAAAATATCCATCCACCCTCCTCATTCCATGGCTCCCGTTGGGGTTCAGCTGGCTGAAAACACCAAATGCCTTAATGCCAAGTGGCTCCCTTTGCCTGCACCTTGGATCAGTGCTCCTCTCCACAGCCTCCCTGCATCCCCTCACATCTCCCTCTTTCCTTAGGCTTCTGTGCTAATCTAATAAGACAGAGCAGAAGCTCTCCACCAAGTCTTATCCATCACCCTCAATTTCCATTTTATTACCATGGGTATCCACAGCAAAGCAAATAAACTGTAGTGGGTTGTTCTCTCTGTTGCTGTCAGTAATATTGTCACTGCCACAGACCCAATTAGAAGCATTTGTCTGCCTTCAGTAATAAGTTCTGAGCCGGTGCTGAGCTCTCTGCCTTTCACCGGGTGGTTCACAGGCTGCTATGAAATATTTATGAATGATCTTGGGTGACATCTGTTTGCTATTTTGCTGGAGATGTTCTCAGTGAGTGGCTGACCTGGGGAGCACATGCTGGTCCTGGCGGCGTGGGCATCAGGTGAGCCCTCGCTGGTGGATCAGCAGGAAAATAAACCAAACCAGGGCTCGGCTGCTCCATCTTGGACCAGGTCCTGGCTGCTGCCTTGCAGCACGGGCTAGGGCGGGACCAGCCACGTGAGAAGCACCACCTGGGATGATGTGCCTGGGGCCCAGCAGGCAGCACCGGGTATACCAGGGTTCCAGCTCATCCTGGAGCTGGTTTCCTTCACAGCGATGTGCTTTTGTGCTCTCTTCATCAGATGGTCTTAGGATGAGGGTAAACTTTATCCCAAATTCCTGAAGGATGAGCTACTTGAGGTTTGGGCAAGGTGGTGAAATATCATGGCCAAGCACCCAACTGTTTGTGCCAGGAATGAGAATTATGCTGCTGACACAATTTTGTGCCCCATGTTCCTGGGTCAGTGGCCTGGGCAAGGGTAGGGAGTGGTTGGACCCTGAGCCCGTAGGAACTGGACCCACTGCAGGGGCTGGTACAGGACAGGCTGAGCAAGGAACAGCTGTGCAGGAGATGTGACACCTCAACAGAGCTCAGCCAAATCACCCTGATAGCCACAGCATGAAAGTCTCCATAGCAAATCACAAAATGTCCCAAAAATGTCACTGTGATTGTCTGAACACTATCACTTAGAGAGGATTCAGCTCACCTTTTTAAAGCAATTAACCGAGACCCCTAAGTAGGTATTTATTGACCTGGCCTGACTGCAGAGAGCAATTTGCACCTAAATCTGTGCCTGAGTTGGGATGTACACTCTGGAAAAGCCTGTTGCTCTTTGGGATCTGTGCTCCCCACAACTTCCCCAGGGTTCCACAAACCCCAGCAAAGGATCCACAGAGTGCCATATAGTTTATCAGTGTTCTTAGAGAGCTGATGATTATTCAAAAGCTTTCTCACTGTGTTTTGGTGGCCTGTCCATCAGGAGATGCCTGGCTGGCCAGATCCCACCATGGTCCTGCCTCAACTCTCCTCTGTGTTGCGGGAAGGGAAGGAGGGCACTGTAGGAGGATGGATGCTCTGGCTGGAGGGGCAGGATGGATACAGGTTGTGCCCCAAGGGCTCACAGGACTAAAGGGCTGCCCAGCAGGGAGGCTGGCTGGGCACATGGATGGGTAAAAGCCCAGAAAATTCCCCAAATTACACCCTTCCCACTGCAAGGAGGAAAGAGAAACTGGGCTGGAGCCGTAATTTGCACAGGAATAGCAGAATAGTTATATTTATGTAATATCTGGAGTCTGAGTGCAGCTCATTGCCCACAGCTCTTGGTACCACCAGCACTTTCTCCTGACACCCCATCCACACCCCTCAAGCCTCCAGCCCACCCTCAAACCTTCCCTGAGGTCATGCTGGAGCTGTCAGCAGCACTGCTCATTAGGAGGGGAGTTAATGACAGAGATGACATGCTGGTGACACTCTGAGGGAGGTGTCAGCTTGTCATGGGATAAGCCTGTCACCACCATGCCTTGGAGAGATGCTTTCCTGCAGGACAGGCCCTGTGACACTGCACGTGTGTGAGGAAGGGGCGGTGCTGGGGTACCAATAGGGGACATGCCAAGGGCCTGGGGGTGAGTTGGTCTCAGAGCCAGGACTGGGATCAGCTCTGGAGACCTTGGATGGGGCAGCCCTGCACACCACAGGACACACGGAGCTATGCAGGGCAATTTTCTCTGGCAATATAAAGCCAAGGGTCTTCTTTCTGTTAATCTCAACCATCATTTGCATCTCAAGGGTAGAAGGAGCTAATGGACAATGCTGGAAGTGGGATCAAGTGAAATGACCTACCAAAGGTGCCCATCTGGCTATTCCTAGGACTGAATCTCCCCTGGGAACCAGAAAACCTCTTGGTTAAAGACCTCCCTGAAGCACTTCTCACTTTTCCACCCAGGACTGTACTGTTAAAGATGCTCCTCCCTTTATTCCTCAGCTCTATTTATCCACATATGAATTTTAGGCTTTGATGATCCCAGGAACTTGTGCAGATCCTGTCTGTCTGTGTGGGGGGGGCTTTATCTGGAAAGTTTTTGGTGATGCTTCTGGGGGCTTTGTGTTTTGAGCACCCACCACTGCCAGCTCTTCGAGTGTCATTCAAAGAGTCAGCAACAGGGAAATAAAAAGAGCAAAGAGGAGAACCTTTCCAGCTGTGCCACTCCAGAGGTTTCCCAGGCTTGGTAGGACAGACCCATCACCTCCTCCTACCCCCCAGCCATTTCATGGAGATCTTTTAATTGAACCCAGCACAGACACCACTTCATGTCTGCTCCCCACCCAGGCACTTCCTCGGGGTGACTTTGCTCATGGTGGAGGGTGCTGCTGTTAACACTCCATTCCACCTGAAGTATACAAGGATGAAAAATAAGTGGAAATAATTTTCCACTGAAGGACATCAGTAAAATGTATGAAAACTGCCTGTCTCTGGACCATCTGGCTGCCGATAATACAATATTAATAACCACAGTCAATTAAGCTGAGCCTCCCTCGGGGAGCTGGGTTTCAGTTGGGCAATGTCAAAAGAATCGATGTAATCCAAGTTCTGATGCCATCGATAGCAGCTGGCCCAGGAGCCAGGGAGCCCAGGGGGGTGTCCAGGCACATTCCCAGCTCTCCTGGGGGAGGTGCTGCCACCAGCAGATCCTTTACAGGGATCCCTGAGGGAAGTGTTCAAGGTGAGCTGCAGGTGCTTTGGGAGCACCAAGCTGGGGCACCAAAAGCCTCATGCCTTAAGAGAACCCAGAGTGAGAAAACCCACTGCGAGGTGATGGTGGGCACTGTGAGGTGCTGGAGGGGGTCTTGGATAAATCCACAGGCAGATGGGAAGGGTTCTGCACTCGCTGGGATTAGATGACCTGAAGGGAGTTGTGGAGATCCCTCATTGTGAGCGTGACATGCCCAGTGGTGGAGTCACAGCTGCTTCAGAAGGGACACAACTTTCCCTCCTTCCATCACTTGTAAAAAGCCTGTCTTTACTCTGAGCCAAAGAGTTTTCTTGTTTTCTTTATGATTTTTAATAGGTTGAGGCTTGGCAGGGCTTTGCAGACAGGCAAGAAGCAGCTCAAGGAAGAGCTCCCTTCATGGCAAGGACATTTGTCGCCTTCTGTCACCACCCAGCAGTGTCACTGATGCAGCTGAGCCTCAGCACACAGCCAGTCCTTTGTAGGGCTCCTGCTTTCCATCCAAAGCTCTTCAGGACTCCAGCAGCCTCTCCTGCTCTGGAAGAGTTTCACCAAAAAAAAACCTATCCCAAAATATCCCAAGGTGAGAGGCAGACCATGCTAAGGACAGATGAACACTGAGATACTTTACTCACCAGGTCACCCACAACACCCACAAATATTCAGGATTTATATGTGTGAGAAGGATAAATCCCAGGTTCCTCGGTAAAACAGCATCAATCCAACAACTCCTTGGGCAGAGTCACAGTCTGAGGTGTCACCTTGGGAAGCACCTCTGCCAGGCAGGATGGTGTTTTCCAGCAGAACATTCCTCTAGGATTGTGCACACAGACTCCAGGAGCAAGTTCGTAGTACAAAAGAATCTCTTTACCACCTGCCAGGCAATTTCCTCCTAATTGGAGATACTTGCTTGAAATTTGACTTGCAAAGCAGAGAAATGTAGCATTTTAAGGGAGCTATACCTAGGTATGGCTAGGATTATTCTTTTTCTCCTTTTTTTGACATCTCATGAAAAATTTGAATTTGGAACCATTTGGCTGGAAAATCTGCACTGTGAGAGAAAATTTGGGGCTTTCAAATAATACCTTTCCCAGCAACAAAAGATTTGTTGTGATTGACAAATGGTGCCACATTTTAGTTTTGCCCACACTTTTAATATTGAAATTTTGACCAGGTTTGACCCAGTTTCAAAATTACTGCAAAAAATGTGAAGTCTGCAGGGGACAGGGGACCCTCAAAGCTTGAAAGGGTGAGGAAAACTCTCAGGGTAACAGAGCAGCAAACGTGCTGGTGTCTTAATGCACTTCAATGCACGACTTTTCTTGTTGCTTTGACCCAGGGAGTTGCTTTGGAACTAAGAAGTGCTGCTGAAGAGAGGCAGGAGCCGATAAGACTAGGATTTATTGGATGGGTAACAACTCTTCCCAATGCACTTCCCATGGGCAGCCAAGGTGGAAGAGCCAGAGGCCTTTTGGGGGATCAGACAGCTCGTGTCCAGCCCCTGTGCAGGTCACCCTTCTCCCTTTTTGCCTAATGAGGCTTAATTACACACTTCCAAACAATGGTGCCTTCGTGTGAACACGTAGAGCATCCACAGAGTGGAAGTTCTGGGCACAGCTGGAGCTGTTGTAATAAAAAACATATTAGTAATCAACAGGAGGAAACAAAGGAGTAAAAGCAGTTCAGGTGAGACTTCACACGCACCAGTTTCTCAGCAGCGCCTTCCAAGGGAGCTGCACCTCCCACTGAAGTCAGGCCAAAGAGAGAAAAAAATAATTGCTTACATTGAACATGTATTGTGTGGCTCATTTCACAATGGTTAAAGCAATTTAGAGCCATCAGCAAGGATCAGAGCGAGGGATTTGCTCTGTTTGATCAGACAAATCAGCCGTGACGTTGGGGATGTCTCTGCCTGCAGAAGTTCAAACGCTGGGGCTTCTTCTGCGAAGCCCCCTCTGCTGTGCTGAGAGCCTGGACACATCCCATGCTGGGACACAAGCCTTTCTTTCCCCACCACCCCAGGCAATCTGCTGCCACGATGCCGGGACTCTAAAGCATAAGATTGGATTAGGCTTTTCTCAGCCTGCCTCTCTCCAAATGTAGTGTTGCCAGTTTGTACAATTTTATGCCAAGCCTTGTGATATTTGGGATTTTTCTCAGAGCGTCAGTTCCTGGAATAAAGCGATTACAGAAGAACCTCCTCGCTGCCTCGGCTATAAAAGTACATTCTTGTTCCCTGTTGTTACCAGAAGGGTTGAAATGGGGAAGGAAGATCTTCTAAAGTCTCCTCTCCCACCACCCAACTTTGGGGATTAGTGTTAAAGCTCCTGTATGTACTAAGTGGCATTCCCTGGTCCCTGGGCATCTGGAACAGTCCTGATCGAATTTACCTTGGAATTGCAGGCAAATTTTCCACCTATCCAATGCATTCAAAGAGGAGTTTCATTTCTGGAGTGGTAACAGAGGATCATCAAAATGCTCCTGTGGTCCTGACCAGGCTGAGCCAGCCCAGTGTCCTGTTGCTGGGACAGCAGCTCTTCCCCAGGACACCGTCCCAGCCTCAGTGATCTCTGACTCAGAGACAACCCCATGGACAATGGCAACCATGGAATCCCATTTCAGGATGAGATGTTATTTTTATACCAATTGCAAGCTTATGGATCAGGCTGAAGGGTGTTTAATATGTTGCAATATTTAGGCACACTTGGCTCCGATGTTTATTGGGGCTGTTTGTAGCAACATGTAATATGTGCTCACTGTGCAAGTATGTGACATGCACATAAACCCGGCACAGATGTGCTGGGAAGCACCAGGGAAGCTGGGCTGGCCTGTGGCATGAGGAGCAAGTGCTCCTGCCTGTCCTGAGGGCAGTGGGAGAAGGGAAGGGAGAGGAGGAAAGGAGATAAACTTATACCTGCTGGGCTTGCTCAGCTCAGCTGCGTCTTACTTTAACACAGTGTTTTCTTTTGAGGTCTCAAAATCCCATTGCACAATATTGTAAAAATGTCATAAAATATTTTATTGCACCGTACCACTGAAATGCTGCCAAGAGCCTTAACCCCTGCACTGCCTCCCTCCCCTGGATGCCCAGAGTGTCCCCAGTCAGGAACTGGCTCCCTTTGTTTTGTGGTTGAACTTTGGGGAGGATGGGAGGGGGTTTGGGGGCTCGGAGGTGAGAGTTGCCAGGTCACTGCTCCAGTGAGTCTCTCAGACTGGTGTGGCCAATCTGGGGCCTCCTCGTGCCTCTGTCTGGGGATTTCAGCTTGGTCAGAATTAGAGGGGAGGTCAGTCTTGATGCTTTCACCCCTCACCCCCAGTGAAGCCCTGAGAATACCAGTGGAAAGGCAGTCACTGCTCTGCAGGTTCCCTGGGTGTTTCCTGCTGTCTTGTGTCATGCTGAAGCCATTGATCAGCCACAAAAGGCCTTTTGGAAGCATCTGGAGTCAAATCCCAAAGGTACAGGAGGTGAAGGACCAGCCCTTCCAGCAGGGCCAAGGCAGTCCCTTAGGAGGGTGATGGTGCTGCTGAATGAGTGAGCTGGGGAAGGGACTTCTCAGCACTGTGCTTGGGGATAAACAGATTTATTGACCTGCTGTGTAAAGCTCTTGGAAATTCATGCTGAGGAGACCATGGTATCAATGTTTAGCAGACTGATGGTGGATCTTTGGAGGTCACCGGTGGCATGGGAGTGACATTAGACCCTTCCCTTACACTGATTGCCCAAATCATGGATGAAACTGGACAAGATCAACATAAGGTTGGGAGGCTCCTGTTCCTCAAAGCAGTCCCAGAAAGCAAACCTGACCCCTCAGAGAACAGTTGTGGAGTCCATCTCTGCATGAGGCTGGGTTTCCTTCAGTCACTTGTCCTGTGATACCCAGCTATGTATACAAAAATATGACCACCTGGGCACTCCATCCCTATCTCGACAGGCACTGTCATTAACTGGGAAATATTCCACATCAGCTGGAAAATTCCAGTGAGCTGGGGAGGCCAGAGGCCTCTCCTCCTGCAGATGTTGGGGCTGTGCTTGCCAGCAACCAGATCCTGGCCTGAGTTTGTTATAAAGAAAGAGCAAAAATTAGCCAGCTGTTCTCAGTGGAGATTTTCATCCCTTTTCCTACCCTTTTAATGAAAGAAATAATAACTCCATGAAAGGCTCAGGCAGAACTTATTCAGACCCAGGGGAAATTCACCCTGCTCAGAAGTATAGATACCAATTAATTCTCACTTAATGCCTATTTTGAGTGGTACTACATGGGTGTAAATCTTTCTGCTGGTGTTCATACTGAGGTGGATTTTCAACCTGCCCTAAAGGGCAAAAATTCAAACTCTCTCGTATTTCATAGTTCTCAAGGACACAGTACAGGCAATACCACCTTTTCTGACCTTCCTGGGCTGTAGGTAGACTGTGGGACTGAGTCATGGGCAAGAAGAGTCCTTAGGAGAGGCATTTTCTGCTGTAATGGATCTCAGGGTAACTATTGGTTTGCAGGCTGCATTACCAGTGGTGCCTCCCACTCTCTCACAGCTCCTGAGGCAGCCTGTGGTGCCTCTGTCCCACAAACATATTGCCAGGGGTTTAATAAGGGACTATTAATGCAAATTTCCCTTGAGTTTGTGCTAAATCTCCATCCCAGGGGCTGGTGAGCTGGCTGAGATGTGCTGGGGAGGAATGTGGGGATTTCATCATTTGCTTTTCTATCTAAACAAAATGCTTTCCCATAAACACGGAGAAGGAAACCCCACTTGGCTGAGCCCCTTGGAAGAAGTGTCTTCACTGGGAATGTTTATATTTTGCCTCTGAAACCTAAACTAAGTCAGACTGAGGCTTTGAGCAGCAACTGCCCCAGTTGTGAGCAGCACCAGGGCTCTGTGCTGTGCTGGGCCACTGTGTTGCAGGCAGCACATGGACCTGATCCTACCTGGATGGGGCTATGACCAGCCTGGTCTAGCAGAAGGTGCCCCTGTCCATGGCAGGGGGTTTGGGCTAGACAGCCTTTAAAATTCCCATCCAAACCATTCTATGTTGCTATAACACCATGGGAAACACTCAGGCAAAGCCACCCCACGTGCCTGAGGTGCTGTTTCCAGTCTCAGCAGTGTGTCACAGGTGTGTCTGTCCTCCCAAAGCAATCCAGGCTGTCCCTGGGTTGGGTTTCTCCGTGCCCTAACTAATGCCTGCTGCAGGGTTAATTGTTTGTAACCACTGTGGGAAGGTACTGCCAGGTATTACTGCAAGCTCTTTGGAGCTGAGGTTGCTTTTTTCTTTAGAGGTTTAGGATTTAGGAGGGCAAGATCTACACAGGCAATATGGATGCAAATTTATATTCATTAGCAGTGTCTAAAAATCCTCTCTGCCTGTGGTCAGTGCTGTGGTGCAGAAACAAGGACCACTGGGCAGCGATGGCCATCTCCCACCTTGAGCTTTGGTCCCTGTGTCATACTGGGCAGCAATAACAACACAAAACCAGGCAAAACCAGCAGCTACTCTGCACTAGGGCTGTGGTACAGTGTGTCCTGTCACATCCCACATGAGCACATGCGCGTACTCCCAGAGCACGTCTGCCCACGAAAGCAAACACCTCTGCAGTCACTGAATCAGCCACAAACACTGCAGAGGGAAAAACATGCAGGGACAGCAGCTCTGAAAGGTGAGCAAGAAGAAAATAAAGCAAATACAGGAGTGCAAAGCTCCTCCACATCAAACACTGATGGAGTGAGATGTTGGAGTCAACATCGGTTCCCATCTCCCTTTTTTGTAAGGTGTATTTATGAAAACAGGGAATGAAAGCAGAGTCCAATATGGGATGCACAGCACAACTCACAGAGGTGAAACCAGATGGTGGCAGTTAACACGGGCAAACAGGAACGAGCAGCACAGAAATATAAATAAACTCATGGCTTTTAGGAATTCATCAGAGATTCACGTGGGCACGAAAAGGATGGATCTTCAAGGGGGGCTAAAGCAAAAAGCAATGCAGCTTTTATGGCCTCTTGCTGTTAACTGCTATGAAATTGCAGTGGTTTACACCACACAGTTCTTTATGTTCTCTATGGAGGTGCTGCCACATGGAAGAAAAGCTGATCAACCGGCTCTTCTGAGCCTGGGAATTAAAACCTGTTCTCTGATTAAAACACCGCTGCACTCGCTCTGCCTCTGTCTCGGTCTCTGGTCACGCTGATGCTGCACCAAGACAAAACCTGTGCTCATCTTTTTATGAAGAATTGCCTCCCCTCTTGGGCCCAGCACCGTGTTACTGGTGAGCGGCTCCCATCTTCCATCATGCAAAGTGAAATGATTAAAAGAGAATTACTGGAATTCCCTACATCTCCATCACATATCAGACTTGGTCATTTGGAAAATTAGTAATGAACATAATTTGTTATTGTCACTGTTAAGTGATGAAGTTTCTTATGTTTAACACGCCAGGCCTATTTTCTCTTCATTTCCACGTTTGTTTTTGAACCTGCTAATTTAATTAAATCTCTACTGTTGAGGAGCCATTAAAGGTGACCAACCATGCAAGATACCTGCTGTGGTGCACCAGATAATTAAAGTGAATGGGAGGCAGCTTGGGGGAGAGGAGCAGGTCCCTGTGTTGTACCAACACAACACCTGGTTTATGGGGTCACTCCCTGCAGAAGGAGTTGTAGGATATTTTATCACATTGCAGAGGATATTCCAATCCCCTTCTGATCCTAGGGCAGTGCTCTGAAAATGCTCCCTGGATGGTTTTGGCCTTAAATACATCCCCCTGCATCATTTTGTTTAATATGGAAGATCATTAAGCATTTCGCTATATGCAAAGGGTTTTCTATCTTCCCATCCAAAGAAAAAAACATCTGGAATGAACCAGAAGTGTAAATGTATGCCCTTTGCTTTGACGATCTATGCAAAGGCAGGGAAAAGAGCTGGAAGGGAAAGAGAGACATGAAACATAATTCCAGAGTGCCCTTTTCCTCTTCCCCTCACCAGGTACCTCAATTACCTGCAGGTTCAAGACATAGTTAGCAGAAACCAGAAAGTTCTGAGGTTCCAAAACCAGCCTCACGTATTCTGTAAGGAGCAAAGTGTTCACCTTGTAGACAGCATCCGTGTCTCCTTGTAGTCCCCACCCATGAGCTTCAGGTTTGCCTTTCAGAAGGAATTTAATCCTTGATATGGCACAGCACCTCAGGTCAGAACTCGGGAGAATTTGCCATCAAATCCCACTGGGAGCTGACAGCCATCAGTCTGTCCCTCGGTGCTGTGCCCCCCTCAGTGAGGGCTGTGCCCCTTGGGACATGGCTGGGGGTTGCTGCTGCTCTGGGGGTGATGCCCTGAGAGCAATTTGGTCCCCACATTTCAGCAGAGCACAGACTGGCCCATCCAAAAGCACTTCCCCGGAGAGGGGATGTTCCTGCACTGCCTTCCCATCAAGAACAGCCACGGGCAGTTTCAATACAGGGTCCACCTCATGCTGGGAGGAGTGAGATGGCTGGGGGCACCTCAGCTGGCAGTGTCCCAGGAGGAGAGCAGGAACACTCATCCCAGCTGTGTGCAGCCTTCCCGAGGTGAGTGTTATCCCAGGAGGACACTCAAAACTGCCTGCCTTTCCCCCCCCAGCAGAATTGCTTCTCTGGGCAATAAGACCTGATTTGAGCGAATGGTTTGTAGGGAATGAGATGGGGATGCTGCTCTGAGACATCATTAAGCAGGGAAAGACTGAAATTATCACATGCTGTCTGATAAAAATACAGTTCTCCAGAGCCCAACATGGGCTGGATGGCACTTTCTCTCCTCACAGCCTTTGGTAGCTGCTTCATTACTTCCCAGAAGGAGCCAGTAAGAGCCGAACTGTGGCCCCTGCTGAGAAGAAAGTCAGACTGTCTCCTGCATCCCTTCATGGTGGGTTCGTGTTCGTTACTGAAGTCAACACAATATAACCAGCTACAAAAGGCTCTGATCTTCCCACGAGCGGCCATGCTCCAGGTTTGAAAGCAGAGGAGATGTAGTGCTGCCACGCGTGTTTGCAGGTGAAGCTGGAATGTCCAAGGTTTCCCAGGGCTCTCAGCCTTGAGCTGTGCCACTTACAGGATGTGCAGAGGGCAGCATTCCCTCAGCAGCATCCCTGAGTGCTGGGGCAGGAGATGGGGAGGCCCCAGGGGATGGTATGAGCTCAGGTGGCCACAAGACACCAGTCCTTCAGCATGGACCGTGGCCTGGGTGCTCCAGCCAAGTGCCAGAGCCTGTTTCCCTAAGGACAAGCAAAGCAGGAGGCCCACATGTGTGTCATGGAAAAAGACATCAGGTCATTCCTCTGCCTGGTGGGGAGGTGTCCCTGTCAGGACAATGCACCCTCTTTGCACCAGGACTGGATTTGGCCGAGTTTCCTCAGGAAGCGCAGAGGGATCCAAAATGCAAATGTAAATAGATGCTTTAAAAAGCACTGGAATATATACAAGCTCCGGCAGGAACGCGGGGAGCAGCTGCTGTTTTTCTCCTTGGCCCTCTGCTGAACGTACACAGGCACATTTTGTTGGTTGTAAATGTTTAGAGAAAACAGTAACTAGTCGACTGTTTGAGGACCACTTTGTATCAGCTGGGCACTTGTAGGAGGACCGTGGGGTGATGAGCTGCACATGTACAGCCCAGGCTATCAAAGCCTGCAACCCAAAGCAGGCCCAGCACAGCTCCTTTGCTCTCACATGCTGGTATTTCAACATGACTTACAAAGAGCAAACACAAAGAAAATAGTTGAAAAGGTTGCCCTTACTCCTAACAAGAATATCCCTAAGCTCCTTGTAAAGTCAGTGTTTGTCCCACAGAGCTGGTCCAGCATCAGGGGGAAAAATCTGCTGGCCCCACAGGCAGCAGCCTTAGGGCTTATCCAGCTCACCCAGAAAGCAGAGGTGGGTTGAAAGCAAAATCTCTGAGTCCAAATAGACTTGGATTCTCCTGGGAAAAAACCTCTTCTCTTTCCTCCCTTACATTCTTCTCACCCATTCAAGAACTACCACCCAGCTTAGGATAACACAGCAATTTTAGGTGGTGAGTTAGGGAGGGAGGAAGGAAAGTCAGTGGGTTGATGTCCGTATGGGTAACAAAGAAAGGCAGGGACACCCTTAGTCCTGCCTTATTCTCTCCCTTGTCCCCACATAGACGTGTGTACCTCTCATGCCTGAAGACAGATGAGATCCTCTCACCCAACAAACTGAGAGGTGACTGAATTTTGGCCAAAAGGAAAGGAGAGAAGCAATGGGAAAGAGCAAAGTACAAAAGGCACAGAAGATGTTGCAGAGCCTGGCTGAAAACCTGTGTACCCGCCCTGTGCCCCAAACAGCTCTGCCCTCCTGTGCAGGGGAGCAGAAGGCACTTCATCCCTTTCATCTCTCTGCAAAGTGCTCACGTCTCACCCCGACCCAGGCTGGAGCTCTCCTCCAGCTGGGACAAAGTCAGGCAGAGCAGAAAACAAACATGTCCTAATTGCAAGTGGCACCTCCTGCTGCGGGTGGTCTCCAGGCAGAGAAGTGTGACATTGTCTGGAGCCCCTCTGCATGGCGGGGGCCAGCCCGTGGGTCTCGTCCTGCTTCTGGGTAACAAGGGCTTAATGGGGGAAAGGATGCACTGGGCTGTGCAGAAATCAGCCAGGAGCTGGCTGCAGTGGTCATCATTAAAGGTGCACGACTGGCTCCTGGAGAACAAAACCCCCGTCTCTCCCACCAGCCCTCCCAGTACAGTTTTGGTGCTAGGCCAGGGCAGTGCAATTGTTGTTTTGACGGGTGTTGATTCAAAACAAGCCCTCAGTCAGTAATGAGGCTTCTTCAAATTGCCTGGGAGTCCATTTGTTCTCCTCTCAATTAATGCTTTCAGAGGAATAATGCAAATTCTTTCCCAGTTAGGGTTCAAGGTGGGGGTGGGATGGAGATAGTGTTGAGAGGGGGTGGCTGGTTCATCAAAGGGAAGGACAAACCTCCGGCTCTTTGCATCCAACTCAGCATTGCCTCTTGGACAGTAAAACAGTTCAATGTTGGCAAGTGAGTTCATAATTAATAACCTTTAACTGCATGTAATTAATGAGGAAGGTTATGGCAAATTCCAGCCCCAGCATGCTGCATTATCAGAGTGTTCATCACCATTAACTGCGTGTGCTGAGCGCTGCTCCCTGAGCTGCAGCTCTGCAGCCTCTGCATGGGCAACGGGGAGGCAGAACCTGCCTCTGTGGGGACAATGAGGGGACATCCCATGACTCTGTGATGCCTTGGATGTGCCAGCAGAGAGGCTGACTAGTCCTGATACAGAAGTGAGTCATGGGAGAAATTTTTCTGTGCTCAGACAGGGTGTGAAACACGCCAAAGTTGGGTTTCCCCTGCCAGCGTTCAGTCTGGAGCAGAAATCTGTGTGTTCCCACCAAGGACTATAGAGATGGGTGCCCAAGGGCCACCTGCTCCCACCCGTGTCACCATTCACTGCTGTCCCCTGTTTCTCTTCCCTTTTCCCGGGGTGGAAATTTCTACCTGTTTGCCCATAAGTCACCCTCCTGCCAAGGCAGACCACAGTGTGTGCTGGCCAAACTGATTCATCATGTGAGGAAACACCTAGAATTGGTGTCTTACTTGTTTTATGGTGGCTTCACTCTGATGGAACATGTCCCCTTTCTCCCACCCCTCCTTCCCAAGCCAAGCCATCCCAGGCTCCCCTGGGGTAGGAGCCTGGATGCTCTGGCACAGACGGAAGCCCTTCTGAGCTTTCACAGTACGAAGAAGGGGTATTTTGAGGGCAGCAAGGTCTGAGTAGAGAGTTCTGGAATTGTAGTTTGAATTTGGGTCCTCAGATTTTTATTTTTGCTGGGCTGAGCATGCAGGGCACAAGGGAGGGCAGTGTGGGGAGTGTGGGGGGATGAAGGCACTTGCCATGAGGAACTGAGAGGGGCTCAGCGCAGCAAAGGGGCCCAGAGAAGGAAGTGGCATTGAAAGGAGAGAATAAAAAGCACAGCTTTGCTTTGGGGGGGCAAAAGATAAAGGAAAACAAATGAATCTCAATTGGTTCGGTTCTTAAAACTGATCCTCTTTGAAGGAAAAATAAACAGCTCTGAATTTTTTAAGCTTCTGCTTGGTTCCTTCTGTGCTCAGTTCTCTCCAACAGAAATGTTCTCTGCACTCTGCGCTTGATGGTCATTTTCTAATTAGGCAAATGCCTTTTGGGAGCTTTTTTCCCCCAAAAATGAAAACTCAGTTCTCCTGGATAATTTAACTTCTTATAAAATATTGAGAATTAAGACCTAATGGAAAAAAAAACGAAAATAAATATTTTATGGTTGTGAAAAGCTCCCAAACTCCAGCATGGAGAGCTCCCAGATGCTGCTGTGTTTTTCTCTTTTTCTAAAAAAAAAAAAAAAAAAAGAAAGTTTACTGCTTGGAAAAACTCATAACTAATTTATTTATGCCCTTGGTGGTCAGGGGCAGCAGACCGTGATGAGGGGAGGGGATGGGCATTGGGTGGGGTTTAGGTGAAAAAGAACTTTACCCCCTTAAAAATATCAAATGCTGGTCCCTCTTGATTGACACTTTTGCTGCACAAGTCACTTTTAAAATCCTGATCCTGGGGAAGCCCAGGCCTGGTCAATGATGTGTTTGAAGGGACTCAGGCTCCTTGTAGGAGAGAGCTGAGTCCTCGTTATGGGCCAGGGAAGCTCCTGCTTGTACAAGGCTTGGAATCACTGGAAAACCTCTGGGGACATCCATGTGTCCCTGCAGGGGGCAGGGAGGGAAGGTCACAGCAATATTCCCATGGAAATGTCTACATCTAGATGGTGTGAATCCATCCATGTGCATCTGAATATAAAGATTTAGGGGTCTTTTCCTTCTTTAACTGGTTGGTGTTGCTACTGGTTTCCCCCAAGATTTTTAAAAATGCAAAAAAAAAAAAAAAAGGCAGATTTGCTGAAAAATCCCCTTGGCTAAGGCCAGCCCTGCCTTTCCCTGATCCCTGTCACAGACTGGACAAGGAAGCTGGTCCAAGAGGTGACAGCATCAGGAAGAGGTCAAGAAAAGTTTCAGAAGTGCTGTGATTAGGATTAGTCCCTTTTTCTTTCTATATGAATGGATAACCCCCCATTTTCTAGGAGGGAAACCCTGTCTGTGTGAGGAACATGGACCTTGATGGATCATCCTGCACAAGGGTGACTCTTCTCTGGTCTCTAATAGCATCCCTGTGGAATGGCAGCTGAGTGATAGAGGGCAGCTAGAAAACCCCAGGAGAGGGAAAGTGAAGGATATTCCCATTATCTGCAGGCATGTTCTGTATACAGAATTCCTTTTTTTTCTTTTTTCTTTTTTTAATTATTATTTTGAATCTCTATCCAGAGAGAGTTGGTTATAAAAGGGAAAACTGTTCAGCTCATTATCCTTTAATTATTGAAGTGAATGATTTGGGTAAAATGGAGGAAACTGAAAACATGGAGATGATATTCCAGTCCATTAGGCAACCTTGGTTTCCTAAATCGGTATCTTTGGAGCTAACAGGAATATTTTTAATTTATTCTGTCATCTGCAAACAGAGAGAACTCTGTCATTACAGAAAGGACTTTTCAAAAGCTACACACTTTATCCCCTTGTTCTGCTCTTCTCAGCAACAATCTCTCTGTGATTTCCACTCCTGAGCTGCTGGTTTTAGTTTGGGGGTTAATTTAAAGAAAAAAGATCAGCCTGGCATTTTAAAGGACTGTCTTTCTGCCTGCTCTGCCTGTGATTGTACCACACCTCCTCAGAAATGGCAAACACTGAAACGCAAGCAGGATGCAAGGAGAGAAAAAGTTTCATTGTTGTTAGAAAAAGCTCAATTAAAAGTAATAGTAGAAGAAAGATTTTCACTAAAAACACTTTCACTAAAAATAGATTGGTATTATGAAAATGCCCTGGATGAAGAACCATAGATCACTAAGGTTGGAAGAGACCTCCAAGTCCACCCTGTGCCTGATGCCTGTCTTGTCCCCCAGCCCAGAGCACTCAGTGCCATGTCCTGTCGTTCCTTGGACACCTCCAGGGCTGGGCACTCCAAACCTCCCTGGGCAGCCCCTTCCCATGTCTGATCACCCTTTCCAGGAACAAATTCCTGCTGCTGTCCCCCCTGCCCCTGCCCTGGCCCCGCCTGAGGCCGTTCCCTCCCCCCCCTGTCCCTGTTCCCTGGGAGCAGAGCCCGACTCCCCCCAGCTCCCCTCTCCTGTCAGGGAGTTGCAGAGAGTGAGAAGGTCCCCCCTGAGCCTCCTGTTTTCCAGGCTGAGGCCCCCCAGCTCCTCCTCATATGACTGACTCTCCAGAGCCTTCCCCAGCTCTGTTGACCAATACAGATCCCCCACCATGAAGAAGAGGGTTGTGACACCAAGTCAGGCAACTCTTTCATAGCCCCAGCTTTACCTGTGAAAACAGGACAGGGGAGTTCTGGGATTTCCTGTTCCACGCTGGTTTGGGTGGGTGGGAGCTGGGTGGAAATGGCAGTTGTAGCAAACTTCTTTTCCAAGAAGTTTTCCAGAGAACGGGAAGAGTTTCAGCCCCTCACTTCACAACCTGTCAGGCTGCAGAACCCCCAGCAATGCTGCTGGGTTTGCCTCCCTGCAATGTGAAGGCACCAGCCAGTCACTGATCTGCCACGGCACCTCTGCTGTCACAGAGTCCCCTCCTGCTCCTCTCCTCTGGACCAATTACCTTGGCCTTCCTTGGATTCTCTCTGAAACTGGTCCCTCCTGCACTTCACAACACCCTGCTCACCTCCAGCCTCTACCTTGTCTGTGTCTTTTAACAGTACTGGATTCAAAGTGGGCCATCGTGTTTCAGACAAGATGTCAAACATGCCAAGGAAGCAAAGAAATGATCACCATACATCCCTGAATAAGCTTTGACTGAGAATTGGCATTATATTGCAATTTTGGTCCGTGTTTAACTTGCAATCCACTTTTACACCAGACTGTTCTTCGGTCAATTGATTTTGATGTGGTACTTGTGCATTTGTATTCTTCTTAAACATCCCATTTTACAGCTTCCACTGAATGTTACATTGCTGGATTCCTAATCAGGCACTTGGCTTGTTAGGATCATTTTCGTTCTGATCAGGTGTTTTCAACCAAGTGTACATCCAAATTACATCTCTCACCCAGTGATTTCCTTGAGACAGCACTGCATCAATCCAAAACTCTGTCAAAAGCCTCCTCACTCAAAAGCCATCACAGGTATCACTTGGCTCTCACCCCCAAGGAGGAAATGAAATTAATTTGACATTTCAGCATACTTTGAAGTAAAACTGATGGTTATTTTTAGTGTGGGAGAGTTGTTGTTGGGTTGTTCAGGAGGATTTTGGCATGGAGCACAACTCTTTAAGTACATCTATTCCACAAGACTCCAAATGTTGGGATAACTCAACTGTTGATACACCAATGAGTTTGTCTGATGAAGATATGATCTAATATGTCTTAAATAAAGAGAGAAGTTCTTTGTAAAACTCATCTGGCTTTGGAGTCTGCCAGACTCAAACATCAGAAACTTTTCAGACCTCTTCAGCTGCTCTGCCTTTATAGTTTACCTTGGTCCTTTACCATTCTTCTCCAAAATCCAAACAACTTGTACTTGTTTCATGCAAAAGCCAACAGAGAGTTTACATCTTTTTTTTTTTTTCCTGAGAGAGACTTCAATTCTTCAATTCTGTTCCTTTTTTTTCAGACACTCACTTTCTTAAGTGGCTTCAGTAACAGAACTGAGGTACAGACATAATGTCACTGTGTTTGTTGCTACCTCAAAGTGAACATTGCTGGTGTTTGGCTTTGTTTTCCTTTCCCCTTTATCTGAGATAAACATCATATCCTTCTTGTTTCTGTTCATTGCATCTTACATCATTACCCTCAACTCACACATGCACTTGTGAAGGTGGGTTTTTTCATGTCTAGTCTGAGTCAGATTCAGTCTGAAGCAAGTTTCTTTATGTCTTTGGAAACCCATGAAAGATCTCTAAAAGCCAGACTTGTCCCTTATTAGCTGTGTAACTGATGGATCAAATATATTGACACTAAAAATAAAACCCTGGTTTTAAATGAGTGGTTGAAGATTGAAAACATAAAAGTGTTGTCTCTCTACAACTACTTTCAATGGACACCTTTGCTTTTTGCTGCAGAAAACTGAGGTGCAAATAGCTCCTGGAGCTGCCTCTACCATTGTGCCTGAGAAATGTCATTTTAAGAACAAAGGTTGTTTCTTTGCAAAGACACAATGCAGCGTCCACAGGATTTTGTTTCTATCAACAGTAAATCATGTGTTTCAGTCTTAACAAGTATTTTTACAAAGTAAATTCTTTAAAAAAAATAAAAAATATGATGGACCAGCTCCAAAAGTTGTGAAAGGACCCTTAGTTTCTCTTGTGCTTGCAAACCACCGTAAAAATATATACAGAGTTGAGACAAAGTTGACAGTTTTTCCTAACAAGTAAAGAAAACACACTGCACTCAAACCCGGCAATAAGAAATGCAGAAGTTTCTTGAAGGTTTTGGATCTGATCCACAGCTGGTAAAGTTAAATAAAAATATTTCAAACCCACTTCTTCCCATAAGAAGGTAGAGACTTTTAAGATCTATTTTTATATGGCTAAATTAGGATGATGATAGTTTCACAACTGCTTCCCATGAAGGGAAACTGACAGCGAGTCCCCCAAAATACCTGTTGAAGTGCCACAAGCTCCAGATTTGGGTGCAAATGACTGATGGGAGCATTTGACCTTCCTTTCTAAAGAAATGGGGGAGGTTTCTAGCAAATCTTTCAAACAATGTCAGCCTGTCAATTTTCAGACTCTTTAATTTTTTCCAGCTGTAAATCAATCATCTTATTAACTCTTCTCTAATGTCTCCCACCGAGTTATCTGGGACTGGCAGCTTGACAAGCCATTTTTGCGGAGCTGTGAGAATAAAGTTTCTCTTGTGCACTGCCGTGATGTCATGAGCACTCACTCCTGGCTTTCACTGATCCTCTTTCACAAAAGCCTCCTTCTTTGCTCACGGCAATTATTCAGCTATTAAAGCACATTACGTTAGATTTCTTATTTTAAGAGTGATATCACTCCTTGCTTTAATGTCCAGCCGATGGAGCAATTTGCACCGACTTCCCCTGACACTGTGTTGGTGCTCCAGTCCCCAGGTTGTGCTCCTGCCTGCATAAAGCTGCTATTGATGGGATCTAACGTGGAGAAGGCAGAGGGGCTGTGCCTGATTTAAACATGTAAGTATGCAATATTATGTACTCACTCCTCTGAAACAACATTACCAGAGCCACCACTGGGCTCTGCTTGACAAACCCCTAATCCTTTCCCCTGTGAGTCTTGATCTTGGGTTCTTTAAGAGGATGAAGCTCAGGAGCTTTCCTGTGTCTGGGTATGTGAATATGTGTGGATGTCTCCTCCCTGCTCCTGGTCCATCAACTATTCCAGACCTGACCAGGACATTGCTGCTCCAGGTATGCAGCTCCCACCAGTCCTGCAAAACCAGGTGGCCAGGTTGGAGAGGAAAACATGCACTGAGGTGCTCAGGCCTCCATGAGCTTCCATGAAAGAGATGCTCCAAAGAAAGTTTCACCTGGAGCCTGCAACTCCTTCTGAACCAAAGCGTGTGTACGTGATGCTTTGGTGACCTGTGCCTTGCCTCTCTCCAGCCCATCACCATCCAAACTGCATTCAGTGATCTTTCCAGAAGAAACCAGAAGGTGAACCCTGGGCTTGTGGGGCTCAGGAGCACACCCAGTGAGGGACGTGGCAGGGGCAGAGCCTGCTGGAGTCCGTCCATCTCCACAGATAGCAAACCACGTGGCCTGAGCCCTGGTGCTGTAAGGACCAGCTGCTGACACCCCCACATCTTTGTAAGACTCCCCCTTTCTCCTTCCATCTGACACATTAATCTCTGGCTTGCAACCTCCCATCCAAACCCCTCCTCCTTTCCCCCCTTTGCCACAGCGTGATGGGGGATGGTCACGGCCACTGGAGCCCAGGTTGGATACTGGGGGGCTGTGAGAGCAGGGACAGGCTCACATCAGCAACTCCAACAGCTCCTGCCCTTCCAGCTCAAACCAGGCTGCAGCCTCCAACTTCCACCCAGGAAATGCTGATTTCGGCTAAACCTCAGTTTCTGTTTCTGTCCTCAGTTTGGGACCAGCACAGGGAAAAGGCTGATGCAGGACAGCTCCCTGCCTATCCCAGCCTGCAGGTCTGCTCCTGTTCCCCCGAGGGTCTGGCAACAAGGTGGCAAGCTAGGACAACTCAGAACTGCTTGTAGAGCATCACAGAGGGACCAACAGGGGCGGTCACTGAGCCACTTCTCAGCCTCTGCACAGCCCTTGTGTGCACTCTCCTCCTGGTTGGAGGATGCTGCCAACAAGCTGTATCCTGACAGGCAGCACCCAGATCCTGCCTGGCACCCTCAGCTCTTGTATTTTGGATGTGGGGAGAGAGGTCTGACTGCTTTGCCCTGCTCACAGTCAGAGGGGCTCCAGCTCTGGTTTCCTTGCAGGTGGTCCAGTGCTCAGGAGGCTCAGGTGTATATATAACACCTGCTATTTATAGGTCTCTTTAATTTCCCAGTTCCACTGTGTGTTAACCACAAACCAAGCAAAACAAGCAGAAATCTGTTATTTCTGCTACGTCCCACATCCAAGGTGTGGAGCTCAGAGGCCACTGAAGGACTTTCCACTGACAAATGCCTGTCTGGAGCAGCAAGAAGTGCCTCGGGTTTAAAGAGCCAGTGAGGGCTTAAAATCTGTTTGCATGACCTGATGCAAATGTCAAATGAATAAAGATGTGCTGATGGCTTTATACAGAATGTTTCATGGCATAACGAGGTAACAAATGCCTACCAGGCAACACAACTTTCCAGTCCCTCTCCAAAGCTTAAGCTTGTGATCTGATCAGCCTAAATTCATATGGTCAGCTGATCAGATCAGCTTGTGATCAGTCTAAATGTATCATATCTTGTCTAGTTTTAATTACGAGTTAGCAAGACATTATCACCATTAAATTCACTGTTCAAAGTGCAACCCGTGATGTACACAAGTATGTCAAATAGAAGGGTCTGTGTTTGAGTGTTACACTGAATTTTTTAGTCTCAGAAGGCTGAAAATAGCAGGAGCTGAAGAGAAACAAGCACTTTTCAAAAAGTGATTCATCCAGACCTAAGCTGTTCGGAGTGAATTGCTGTCTGGATATCCCTTTTCACGACTGACTGAAGGAAAATAAATGACCAATTGACTCCGTTAGCCTCTGCTCAGCTGCATAGGCCAGTTGGGTTCCAATAATGCAAAGAGTCAGTTTTATAAAACTTTTTTTTTTCAGACTATCTTGGCATGCAACAGGGAAGAGAGAAACTGAAATTTAAGGGTTTCCTTCAAGGATGCAGCTGAGAAGAAATAGGTGCTATTAAATACTTGGACAATATACTGATGTGTAGGGAGAGAACCAGCTCGGACTTCCCAGGAGGATTTGTTTGTGATTACATGTAAAAGCAGCTCAGAGAGGAAATCACAAAAAGGGAAAAGGTGTCATAGGAGAAAGCGGCAAAGAAAAACAGGGCAAGCTGCAACAACATGGGTTGGAAGGAGACCCGTAGGACAAGATGCTGTGAAGCAGCTCTGGGATAACAGGATTACAAAGCATAACCTGGATACTGGAGCAATCACACAGCAATGGAAATCCAAGCAGAAGACTTTGGTCTGTGTTTCTCCCAACAAAACGCTTTGGACAATGTTCTTAAGTCTGAGGATCCGTGTCACTCATCCCTTCTGGGGTAGGACACGGGGCAGCTGTTCAGCAGCACGTGACAGGGGTGCAGGAAGGAGACAAACAGGCTGTAAAGTGGAATAACATGCTCAGCTATAACCACCTGCAGAGCACGGGCTCATGGCATGGAACTGCTGCCCTAGTGGGACCACACATCGTCAGGGCTGGCAGTGGGTTCCCAGAAATGAAATTAAATGGAATGAAAGGATGCATCAGTGTGAGTGACTTCATCTTTGGCAAAAAAATCCCAGAGGACTACTGGAGTCTTCCCGGAGGTTTCCATGTGCATTGGCATGACCTGCTGCAGGATTGTTTCTGTGGGACAGCGATGGAACTCCAGGTTCTGTCATATCTGAGATAAACAGACCCTCTGCAACACACACCTTTTACTAATCATGTGACTCCCTTAATGAAGGCCCTGCAAATTCACATAAATTTTCATGTGAGAAGAGCCCCATGAAGGAAGAGAAGCCTCCTGCCGGAGTGGTTCTAATGGTTCCTGGCTCTGGACAACAGCCAGCTCTCTCAGCTCAAAGCAAAAGAAAAAGAGGAGGGGGAGAAAAACTTAGAACTAAAGAGGACTTAGTGGCAAAAATGTGTTCCAGAGGAACTTTTATAGGGTCCCTCTGGACAGCACTTGTTAAAATCCGATAATCACTTAGAAAAAAAGTCTATCACACTGGCAAAAGGGAAAAACTGAATAAAGAAAAAATGGCATGAGATGGGCTATATATAATCATCATCATCATCAAGGTTTAATGTAGTTCAGATATGCACAATGGCGAGGGAAGATGTTCTCTGCTTTCACCTCCTGCTGCCTATTCCTATACGCAAAACCTCTGTAGGGAGCTGAGGACTTTTAACCCCTGAAGGATCTGGTGACTGTACCTGGCACCCACTGGGGACATCATGCCTGGAAAGGATGGTCCAGCCAGAGTCGAGAGGGGAAGAGTTACCTGGGATGGATGGATGGATGGATGGATGGATGGATGGATGGATGGATGGATGGATGGAGTGCTGAGTTATAAAAACACTCTTTATGCAGTGGCAAAATGACATGAGAACTATGCCTAAACATTTAAAGCACCTTGGGTTTGAGGGGGTTTCATGGGTTTATGGCACATTCAGACTTGAGTGATCTTTCTCCAGTTTTCCCAGGGTTAGTTCTGGATTTTGAGAACTGGTGGCCACTTTTAGCTGCTCTGTGAATTTTTCTTTTGTTAGCAGATGTTTTCAGCATTGTGCATCTCTGCTGCCAATCAGCACAGGGGAAAAGGGAACACTCAGGGTTTCAACCTGATTTGGACTGGAAGCAAAATTAAAGCTAAAAGAATCCCATGAAAAGGAAATGCAGCTTCTTGACCTCCGGTGATAGCAGAAGCAGAGCTGAGCTCTCTGTGTGTCACAGGCAGCCACTTGCCATTTGCATGTTTGCATTCCCAAAGTGGTTGGAGTCAGATGGACAATGGAAGGCAAACTCAAAATAAATCTCTTGCACAGGAAATCCCTGAGCCAGACACAGTGGTGGGCCCTTCTGCTAAGGCAGTCTGCAAATGGGAATCCAATATTCTTTAAGCATCACTGTTCATGCCCATAGCAACTTCCTAATTATCAGTCTGACCAGGTGCTTGCAGCACACACCTCTGGCACACACACTGCAACAGCAGAGCTGTTCTGTTTGCGTGGAATGGGAATTTCCCCCATGACTTTTGAGGTCCAATAGCCTGGTCAGGTACAGCACAGCCCATGTTACTTCAGTAGGAAATCATCACCAAAACTGGTAGTTCACTGACCAAGTTGTTAAAGTCAGCCAGCCCGTGTATTAAGCGTGTTCATGACCAGGGGACACCGTGTTTTTCACTGATACTTCAACACCTTTTGCCTGCTGTGAAGTCCAGCAGATCTGAATACTTGAACCTCAACCTTCAAAGGTTTTTTAACTTGCTCTGACATACAGGTACACATAGAGCAGAGGGGATCATGATAAGGCAAGGGACCATCACTGGATGCCACGTGTGGTAAGTTTTTCCATCAGGTAAGAAGAAATGAAAACATGCATTTAAATGAAATAAAATAGTTACTCTTGAAGTTCTTAGAAATCCAGGTAGTAATTTTCAGGGTGAATGAAGGTTTCTGCACAAACAATGTTTTCAGAGTATTGTTTGTCTTGGAGAAGAAGTGCTCATAAATCTACAGCCTATGCCATTGCAAAAAAAATTATCTCAGCTAATTTCAGGCCCAAACTAATTAATCAGCACTTGTTGCCATGTTAATTAGCGAAAAGTGACCTCAGACATATTTGGCCTTTTCCAGCTACTTAGCCCTAATGGGAGAGTATGCACCTGAGGCAAACCCCGGGAATAAATAGATGTGAAACCTGCTTCCAGCTGGGTAAATACAGCCCAGACTTCGTGGTTCCTGTGGCTGTGGAATAAACTGTGCCCCAACATTGCCTCTCTTTGCTTTCTGGCCTTGAGGAACATCTACGGCTCTCTGGGCTTTAAATCGAGCCCTTGCACTCTGTTATTTATGCAGCAGTGGCCTTGGAAAACTTTACAGCTGGGTCTTGGCCACTCGTAGGATTATTGCCGCAGTATTTCCTGCTGGGAAGGCTCGTTCCCTCGGCCATAAACCGCGTGCCAGGAGCGCACAACTGCGGCAAAGAGACGTTCAGGGGGGAATGCCAAGGGCTGTGGAACCAGCTCATGTGCCCGATTCCATCAACCTTCAGGAGCAGGATCCCTCCTCCACACAACGCTCCTGCTCTGACACTCAGGATTCACCCCTTAATCACCGGCTTGTTCTCAGGGGTGGAGCCGCAAGAACGACTTTAATAAACTGCAGCTTTATCGCAAGAAAAATGGCCCAAGTGCCTTTCCACCCTCAGATTAATGGTGGTGAAGAGAGGAAAGGCAATGCCACACCACCATTTGAAAGGTCATTTACACCTCTACAGCCAATTTCTGTTGTTTTCCTAAATCAGATGTTCCTTTTTCACACTGAAATTAAGGAATCTGGGACATGGACTTGTATTATGTGAGCTTGAGTTAAATTGTTGGTTAAGGCAAAGCACTGGAGAATACACGCAGTTAGCCAGGTCAAGAATGTTATTCCTATAGATCTATTTATTATTCTATATAGATCAATATTTTATATAGTTCTGTTATTATAGATCCCTTTACTCAGTTTTATGATTTTTAACGTGCAATTCTCTGACAGGAAAATAAACATGATTATCCCCATTGCACAGATGAAGTGACTTTGCCCAAGGTCTTGAGTGAGAAACCAAACCCTCCCCACCAACATGAACTGAGCTTTTCCAGCTGCTGCTCCACTGCAACCCGGCATCAGCACAGGCAGCTGGATGAAGCAGGGTACCAAAATACAAACCCAAACGCTCTTTTCTATCAGTGCCCATGATGGGACAGCCAAAGGCAGCACAACCACCACTGAATGCCTCTCTCTATCAGAGGGATAAAGCTGGAGCTCTTCCAGCCATGCTCCCATGCTGCTTATGTACAAGCAAGTAACTTTGGAAAGTTTCTGGTCTCAAGAAAGCCTCTGATTTTGAAAGTGTTTTTTAATCTACTGGAATATTTTTCGTTGTAAAGAAGCTGCAATTCCCACTCTGAAGTGTTTTAGTAAAACAGCAGTTTTCCTATTTTCTCTGTCTCCCTGACTCCTACCAACTTGCTTCAAGAACCTCCTCAACTGAATCATCCCCAGCTGAAATTGCTGCTTTTAAACAGCCATTAACATTTCAAAAAGCTGTTTGAAAATCCCAAATCTCTCTTGAGTCACTTCCAAGGAACTTTTATGAATCATGGTTTGTATCATATCACACCATTCAGCAAGACATGGGCTGGAACAAAGGCATTAATGGGCATGACCAATCTTTAAAATACCCACGTGAGGAACAGCAGTTAAACATTGTGAAGGTTACAAGTGGGGATATAGGAAGCCATAGGTGAGTGTGTGACTGCTACTTAAAGGCTGTTTCATTTTCTTCAACTCTTTTGAGCCTGCAAAGACTGAAACATTCAGTGTCGGAAAAGGGAATTATTTTCCAAAATTGCAGTCATGCCTCTTAGTGGGTCTTATCTCTGGAATATGACCCCATTATGCACAGTAACTCAAAATAAGAATAAATGATGTTGGTCTCTCCTGGGACCAGTCAGAACACGTTATGTTTTGAACCGAAGCTAGTTTGAAATCAGTCACTAAGGCATCTGTAGGGATTCTTCAAGGACTTCTTCAAATGTGGTGAATTAAAAAGAAACATTACTTTTAAATCGCTTCACTCTTCTAACCTGGTTCAGCTCATTATTTTGGCACCACAAAATGTAAAAGAAAGCCTTCTTGCATTTTGCATATTCTTTCTAAATAAACAGAGATGCCCTGGTGCTTTTGAGAAGGCTGATTACTCTGTGTATAAATTTTAAAAATGCTCACTTAACTGCCTCTGAGATCCCATTCCTCTAAAGTTAATGGCAGAACTGGGGAATGGGGAAAGTGGCACCTTCCCCAAACCATCTCCTCCGTCTCCCACATAATGATGAGCCCACACACCCTGCCCAAAGCGGCTGATGATGCCCTCAGGTTCAGAGCTGGTGTTTGGAGCAGGGGAGGTGGAAGAGAAGCACCTGAAGAATCACAAGTTGGAAGGGACCCACAAGGAGCATCCAGTCCAACCCTCAGCCCTGCACAGGCCCAGCCCCAAGAGTCACCCCCTGTGCCCCAGAGCATCACCCAAACC
>JAWWEU010000041.1:9070387-9087465 GCA_035583155.1 Acropternis orthonyx
TTTACTAAACTGTAATTCTGACTTGTAATCTGTTTGTGAGTTGGATTTATTCCTCCTGCTGATTTACCTTTAAACCAGCACAAAACCTAAAACTTTTAGGAATTTAGTGTCATTTTGGTCATTGACAAGTATATCCCAGGACTAGAGAGATTTTTGGTTTTGTCACTCCACAGAGCAAGGTGGAAGCCTACCAGTTTATTGGTTTATTTGGCTTATGGTGACAATGTGTAGTCCTCTTTTTGGGACAAATACTTGCATTGAGGTGTACCCAAAACAGTTGTCACTTCCCATGCCTATACTTGGCCATTTCCATGTGGCTTCAGGCTGACAATGAAGGATTCAGGACAGACTCACTGCTGCCCAAGGCTGAGCCAATCAGAGATGGCAGTAATGCCTCAAGGAAAAGGTATTTAGGAAGGAAAAAGTTCTTGTGCAGCTATAATTGTGCCCATAGAAGAGCAGAGTGAGAATATGGGAGAGGAACAGCTCTGCAGATCCCCAGGGCAATGCAGAAAGAGAGGCAGGAGGTTCTCCAGGCATGGAGCAGAGATTTCTCTGAGATTCCGTAAGTCCAGGATGAGGCAGCAGTGACCTTGTGGGCTATGGCGGGTCAAGGTGGTGCAGAGATCCACCTGCAGCCAGATAGGACTCCATGTCAGAGCAGGGGAATGCCCAAGACAGGCTGTGACCCCGTGGGAAGCCCATGCTGGGGGAGGGTCCTGGCAGGGTCTGATGGACAGAGCAGGCAACATTGGAGCAGGTTTGCTGGAAGGATTTGGGACCAGTTGTGGAAACCACCAGGGAGCAGGGAAAGGACTCCGACTCCACTCCTTGAAAACCAGCAGAAACAATCTGTGATGAACTGACCATGACCCCCATTTCCATTTCCCTGCGCTGCCGGAGGCTGGGAGAGGGGTAGGCAGGAAGGAGGCAGGAGTGGAATGATGTGTTTTTAAGGTTTATTTTGCTTCTCATTATCCTGGTCCGATTTTGTTAGTAACAAATTCAATGAATGTCCTTAATTCCTTGGCTGCTCCTGCCAGGGGCAGGGACATGGCTACTACTGTGGTCACCAGCAGCCACCAAACGCGTGTCCCCAGTGCTGGGGGCACCCGCAGGGAGCTGGGCACGGCCGCAGGGGAGCAGTTGCAGGGGCTGACCCACAGCCCGCCCCACAGCCACGAGGGACAGCAGCTAGGTCCCTGTGCGTGGCAACCCCACAAGATTCACGGCCAGACCTGCAGACCCAGCATGCAGCTGGCACAGAACCTGGCACACAGTGCATCAGCTTGCAAACAAAGGGCTGCAGCTTTGCATTTTGCCACTGGATTACAGTGGAGGAGGAGGGCAGTGCCTCATGTGGGAGAGGCTGTTGGAAGTCTTCTCCTGCCTCTTAGAGGAGATATCAATAAAGAAAACTTTCTGTAAACTGGACATAAAAGGAGGAGCAGATTTAAAGGGGGAAAGAGAAGGGGCCTCTTGGGGTGCAGTCTGAGTCAGTTCTTGTGAAGAAAGACTTTTTGGTGGTCTTCCTCCAGCCCGTGAATGTGGCAAGAGTGCATACCCCTTCCTGATAGTGGCCCCTTCTGCCACCCTGATGCATCTTAAAGGGACCTCACCTGCTGTCTCACAATTTTGCCTGCTTCCTCTAATGCCAAGTTCAGCACAAACAGAGCCTTTTCCGATCCACAATATCGCTTTGAGCTTCCTCAAAGCCACCTGAGTGAAATTGGATTGGATGAATGGGACACTCTGGCCCCTGCTGCCCCACATGAATTGACAGGCTCTGAATGGCAAAATCCTGCTCAGTCTCTCAAGGGTTCTGTGCATGAATGGGCTCAAGAGCGGGATATATTCCTGCCTCAAAGACCTGCAGCTTCAGGGCCTCCTCATGGACTGCACTCCAGTGCCAAGAAGCTGTTTTCTTGCTTAAGTCATATAAAGGCTGGGGTAGGATGGAAAAATCCGGACTGTGCCTCCTCCAAAATCACCAAAAATCCTAAAGCATGCTGGAGTTGCTTTTTGCTTCCAGGAATTTTACCTCTGCCAGGATAGCTCTTGTGTCAGGGGGAATGCATAGAGCTCCACCTCTCCAGCATATACCCTAACCCTTGCATTTCCTTGCCATTGCCTGACCTTGCCTTGCCTTGCTTTCCTGTCCCTTGTCTTGAATTTCCCCCCTTGCTTTCCCCTGCCGACCCCTCCTTTGCCTTGCATGGCATTACATACCCATTGTCCACCTAGACTTGCCTAATCCTTTCATGCCTGGTCTTACCTGCCCCTCCCTTGCCTTGCCTTTCTTTGCATACACCTCTCTTGCCTGGTCTTGCCTTGCCTACTGACTTCCTTCTGTTGCCTATGGCAAACCTGTTTTCTTCAGGTGTTTTCTACAGATATCCAGCAAGGTGTTGGAGGGGACTCCATCGGCACTTATAGGGGAAATCAAGCCTTTGACCTTATGGAGTTCCCAGGGGTGACCTATGGATCGGAATATGGAACAAGAAAACTGGAAAGTGAAGAAAAAGTGTCTGAGTATGTTGCCACAAGGTTTGAGTATGAGAAAATGACAGCTAGAGAAAAAGAGGTTTCTGGACGAGCTGAAGAAGAAGGAAGTGAGCCTGTGTATGCAGCTCCTTCTGAGGAATGAGACAGGAATCAGTGTGGATCAGATAAAACAAGGGACTTAAGAGTAGAGTGTTTAAGGCTACAGATGTACAGCAAGTGAGGGTTTCAGAGAGTTTGGGGTTTTTTTGTATTTTTTTGTATTATCCTTTTAACTTTATGTTTTCTCCCCACTTATATACCCCTCTCCAAGTTTTCTATTTTCCAAGTTACGCCCAGGCTAGTTTTCATGGTTGTATGGTTGGAAGTTACTTACCTTATTTGGCCACTGTTCTTCCCCATATTTTTCTGCCTCTCTGAGGACTTTGGTTTTCCCCCATTATTACCATTTTTGAGCCCATGTACTCACCCTCTGTTTGGTTGATTTCTGCCACAGTGCAGATTCCCTTATTTGGTTATGTTCTGTTAACTCCCTGCCTATGTCTTCCCTTTTATGGTTATCTTTCCCTGTTCATTCCCTTATTAGGTGGGCTCCTCCCATGTTCTGCCCCTGAGTTTGATTGGCACCCCATACCTTATATAAGATGGTGTGCCCCTGAAATAAAGTCTTTTCTCCCCCATTCCTTCATGTGTGTGAGCTTGCTTTCTCCACCATCGTTGACTCAACGCGCATGGAGGCAGTGGAGGGAGGGAAGGCCCGCTCTTGCCAGCACCTATCCTCTGGCGAGGGCGACCCTCATTGGAAAACCGAAGACCCCTCAGGGCTGCAGCAAGGTCCCCTCCAGCCTGAATGACACTTTGATTCCTCACACCCTTCGTGTCCTCAGCATTAGGGAAAGCACTCAGTTTCCCCTTGACTGTGGAAGATCAGGGGCTGAGACAAGAACAAGCATGCCAACTGTGAGAAGGACCAGTGTGTTATACTGCAGTGGTATTCAGAGTTTGAGGTTTGCTTATTAATTGCTGCATTGAAAGCCTTATTTACTTGCAGGTTTGCTTTGGGGAAAAACAGGGCACAAAGCTCACTGCAGATACAGTTGAATTGAATCACAGAAGAACGATATTAAGTGATTTAACCTTTGTGTTTGCAGAATCTGTACCTGGATCAGTCAACCATCCTAATCAGGGCCTTGGTTATAATGGCAAAATGTTGCTCCAAAATTCTTAGGGGAAAGTAAAAATTACCAGCCCTCCAGAGGCACTCTGACAGAATTGGGTGGCTTTAGATCAGCCTGTGACTTCCAAAGATGGTGTGTATACAAGACTCAGGCTTTGACTCTGGATCCAAATTGAGGTAAGAAATTAAAACACTGACAGCTTCTGCAGGTCTGATAAAAGGCATTGTATCCAGACTAAAAGGACTCCAAAAGGATGGATGGCTAATCTAATTTGAATGATACTGTCACTACACCAAATAGTACAGTGAATATTGTATTTCTGTAGTCTTTTATTGTCTTAAGGCTTCTTTTACTGTTAGTATGATTACTTGATTGTTAGCCTCTTTTAAACAGGTCTGAGTGGGCCTGAGTTTTTCCTTTTACAGATGGTTCATGAGAAAGATGATGTGGCAACAGAATCTAAAACTCATATTGTTTTGGTTACATTAATTGTTCTGCAATGCTCATATTTGTATATGTTCTGCCCCAATAGTTTTGCAGCAGGTTGAGAGAATTGTTTGGAATATCCTGCCTCTTCTCAAATTGCTGCAGCATAGAAAAGGTCTTTTGCTTTAAGAGCCTGCACAGGATTCTATGAGATCATGAGACATGAATGTGTGAGGTCCCAAGCCTTGACAGAAGCTTGGACTATTGCTGTTACTTTCCAATGAATATTTGATGTTGTTTTCTGGGTTTTTTACCTTGATACACGAAGTTTTAGAGAAAATTGTAGGCTTCACAACCCCCTATGGACCAAGCCATTGTTGAGCACATGCATCAAACACTTTTTGAAGTATGTTTACTAAAAAAAAAAAAAGCGAGAGAGAAATGTACAGTGAAACACCCAAAATTGGGTATGGAAAGCAGTACACACGTAATCTTAACACATTTCTTATCATTGCAGAGAGCAGGGGATGTGGATATGCTTGTGTTTCCACAGATGTTGGGGTCCAGGTTCACCTGTGGTAGGTCCATGCCTGGACCTTGATGCCTGCGAGAGTTGGTTCTTTTCTTGCTAAGTTATGGAAAACAAGAAACATCTGGTGTACACTGGAACTGTTTTGTAGCTTAGAGGGGCTAAAGGCCTCTATCTGGGCATGTACTGGCCACACATGCTGAGATAGATGTCATAAAGTAAGCATAAGAAACCTGCCAGTCCCTGCTGCAGGGGAAGGTGTGTGCTGGCACAGAGGACAACGTTGCCTCCTGCGGGGATGGCCGCTAAGTGTGCCACGCCCACCGAAGCCCAGGACTAGGCAGCCAGTCATACTGGGGGTCTTCAGCACACTGGGGTTAGTACGTATAGCAGCTATGTAAGAGGTATTCATACTAACTGTGTAGTAAAAGTTATAGTAGCTATGTGAATGGTATATGGGTGTCAAGATTTTGAAGGCATGTGTTGTATGAATTTGTCAGATCATTCTTCAAGTATTCATAAACAGTTAGCTGAGTTGAAAGAGCACTTTAATCACGTCAGTTACAATGTTGATCCCTTATCAGAATGGCTTGGGAAACTGGGACTAGGCCCGTGGTTGACTCAACTTGTTAAGACTTTTATGTCTTTTATTATTATTGTATTAGCTATTTTGATTTTGATTCCATGTATTATTCACTGTGTTCATGTGGTTTTATATAAAAGCGTTGATGCCATTTTTAAAGAAAAGGGGGGAAATGTGGGATTGTTTTACACAGATGTAGTATTTGAAGATATGGTTAGAGTGTAGATGACACTTCAAGGATTCAACACCTGGTGTTTGTGCAAGATATGATGCTACTGGATAAGAAAAGTGTAAATAGCAGTAACAAGATGTAATAGGTAAGAGTGCCAACCAATCATAACCTAATTAAAAGCGCATGGACAGTGCATGCTGATAGCATGCAGCTTATGATAGTAAAATGCTGCATGTGCACAGAAATAGAAAGTATATAAATATGTAAATGTTTCTTCAATAAATTGGCTTCTCTTGATCATCATATTGGTGTGCAAAGTTGTCCAGTCCTTGCATGAAGAACCCGAAACCTAACACCTACATAAAGCCCTGAAACCTTAGAATGATTCTGGCCTCATGAAGCCTCTAAGTCTTATAATGGTCCTGTCCTCATAAAGCTCATTAAATTCAGAATGCTGCTACCCTTATTAAGACCGCAAATATCAAAAATCTACTGTTCTCATAAAGCTCCTAAATATCGTAATGGGGCTAGCATCATAAATGGGCTGTTTTCATGAAGCCAATAAACCGTGTATAGTTGCAGTCTCTCTTCACAAGAACTGACTCAAAATGAGCCAAAAGATGCCCCTTCTCTTTCCCCCTTCAAATATTCACCTCCTTATACCTCTCTGTGCTCTAAAGGGTCACCCTTCTCCAGGCTCCTCCTTTCAAGGTCCCATGGTACCCAGGGGTCCCCCTTCTCCATGCCCGCCCTCCTCCAGGCTGTCGGGGGTAGCTTTGGATCTCTGCTTGCCTCCTGTTTTAGTGCTCTGTGGATCCCAGTGTTGCAAATAGTCTGATAAATAATCCAACTTTGATCACACAGAAGAAGTAGTTGTGATAAAATAATCGAGATTTGATAATATAAAAGAAGTAGTTAGATTCAAAGCAGAAAATTATGAAGCATAAACTATAGGATTGTTAGTATTGTTGTGCTTACAACCACAGAAACCACAGCAAGTAGAATTACTAATGATTGTCTTAGAATAAAGTTATATAACTAATGGAACCAATCATTGTAATGGTTAAATTAAAGAAAGGGCTTACATAAGAGAAAAGTATAAAAATTAATAGATTTTATTAGTAAGTGGAACACATTTGGAGGAGCAATTCTCCATGTTCTCTGCATGCTGAATAAAAGAAGTGTCTGCTTTTCCTCATCAAATTAGAGTTGGAGAAGTTTCTTTTGCCCATTTGGCGACATGGGGGTTTGCCCTTTCAGGGTTCCCCCTCCTCAAGGCTTCTGGGGGTCCCCCAGCTCCAGTACTGCAGCTCGCCATTCTTCCCACTCTGGGGATCTTGGGGTTTACCCCACCCCCAGCTCTCCCGAGGTGTCCCCAAAACTGGTGTCCCTCCCCACACCGATACTGACTGATTGCCATGTGGCTCCAGGTTGAAAATGGAGGACTCAGAATGGACTCACTGCTGGCCAAGGCTGAGCCCATCAGAGATGGTAGTAACACCTTGAGGGTAAGGTATTTAAGAAGGAAAAAGTTCTGTAACTGTCCAGAGCAGGACAAAGTGAGAATATGGGAGAGGAACAGCTCTGCAGACCCCCAGGGCAGTGCAGAAGGAAGGGCAAGAGGTGCTCCAGGCGTGGAGCAGAGATTTCCCTGAGATTCCGTGGGGAAGTCCAGGATGAGGTAGCTGTGCCCCTGAAGCCCATCGAGAGCCATGGGGGTGCAGAGATGCAGCTAAACCCCAGGGAGGAGCCTACCTCAGAGCAGGGGCATGATCGAGACAGGCTGTGACTGCATGGGAAGCCCATGCTAGGGGAGGCTCCTGGAAGGGACCTGCAGATACATGGACAGCACAGCCCACACTGAAACAGGTTTGCTGGAAAGGCTCGGAACCATTTGGGGGACCCACCTTGGAGCAGGGAAAGGACTTCGACTCCTGCAATGAACTGATCATGACCCCCATTTCCATTTCCCTGTGCTGCTGGAAGCGGGGAGAGGGGCAGGTGGGAAGGAGGCAGGAATGGGGGGACATGTTTTTAAGGTTTATTTTGCTTCTCATTATCCTGGTTCGATTTTGTTAGTAATAAATTCAATTAATGTCCATAATTCCTTGGCTGCTCCTGCCAGGGGCCGGGACACAGCCACCACCCTGGTCACCAGCAGCCACCAAATGTGTCTCCCCAGTGCTGGGGGCACCATTATGTAACTTGAAATCCCCTTGCACCTGTGCAGTGTATATCAGGGGTCTCCCTTTTTGGGCTGGTGGCCGTAACTTCATCATCCTCTTCTTTTTCTCCTTGACTCATCCTTGACTGGCTGTCGGCAAGTAGCCAGGCCTCAAAACATTTTCAGTGTACAGAAGATGCTTCTCCTTCAAGGACACAATCCCAATTGTAAGTTCTTGTTTTCCATAACTTGGCAAGAAAAGAACCAACTCCTGCAAGCATTAAGGCCAGACACGGACCAAAATACTCTCTTTCAAAAGCTCGTCTTTGCGAGTTTGACTTTTTCCAAAATACCCAAGAGCAACTCATAAGATTCACTAGATGTTTCCTTACTTCACAAAATATGTCTTGCTTCTGTAACAAATCTACACATAGTATATCCACAAAAAGCCACAAGATGTCGCCCTACACCGCAAAATGTACCCGGCCTTCACAACAAGCCTGTATAACTACATAAAACCACACAAAATATCTGTATCTGACTAAATTCACCTATAAAAATACATATGCATGGGTCGAACAACAATAGACTCGAATCCACTGAATTTCTTCTCACTTCTGATCAAACCACAATGAATTACACCAAAAATTCAGGGTCCTATGAAATCTTAACAGACAAACCTTAATTCTAGGTCTTATCCAATGTGGTACGCTTACAGCTAGTCATTCAAAACTACCTCCCACACATCGCTTTCAGCAAGATGTTTCTTTAAGTGATTCAAGCAAAGCAAAAAAACAGTTCTAGGTACATGATACACGTTCCAATAACAAACAAGATAACACAAAATAACAATGACACTAACCTACAAAACTCCAACCACAATAACGGTGCCTAAACTCCAGTTCATGGGGTACAAACACAAGGGACTAGTCCTCTATATTCAAGACAAATTGCAACTGTAGCGCTACTTCTATCAGGGAGTGTCTCCCTCTGTCTTACAGGAACTTACAGAAATCCGAGATAAATACAAGAAATACAAGAGGACGAAGTCCTCAGAAACCAGGACAGATTTGTCAAATACAAGCAAGTAAAGCACATACCAGTTTCAGGGAGTACTTTTGTGGAAAAGTGTCCTTTTCCGTTTATCACCCAGCAAGAAGACATCCCTTCTTCTACTTATGTGAACCAAACAAGACAAGAAAAGCATAAATACCTTTTGCATCAATGTGCAGAGGTCCTTGTTCACCCTTGCTAGAAGTCAAGTGGGGAAAAGGAGCCTCACTGAGCAAACTTACCTGGGGGCTCCCAAACCCCAACATGGTTTCTGCAACCAGGCCAAGATATTCCATCTGGGGTGCCAAAATGAAGCTGAAAAATGCTCAGAATAATGGAACTGCTTATAGACAATTTATCTTTACGCAGCACAGGTATTTATTGCAGTGCTGGGAGCTAGCTATCTAATGCTGGACACACTAGCCTGACCTGAAAATACAAAGTGAGCCATTTTATACATTCTAGAGGCATGGTTACAACAGTTAATCATACATATTACTGACTTACCCTTCCTTGTTCACTACCTCCTTCAAGCATACGAAGTCCTAGCTCTAAGCTCCCTATATCTAGTTTGAACATCTAAGTGGTCTTGTATATTACTCCCTAACATTTTCTATAATGAAAAGACTTTGGTCCAAAGACTTTGGTCCAGTAACCAAAACAGAACAAGTTATTAACTAGTGTTTCTACAATGTATTTCTAGCAAAACAGGCAGAATAAATATTAGGCTTATTATCTCCTTCCAACTCAGTAGGGCAAGGTGCATCAACTAAGCCATTGTTAGCTCCTCACGTACCTTGCTTAGTTATCATCTCCTTGCCAGAAAATTTCCTATTTAGAGTTTTGCAGACCTGAATGACTAAACATTCTCACTGAACAACGACCAAACTTTTCCTTTAAAGATGTTGTATCCTAAAATATTTTGTTATAGCTTGCAATTGCAAAGGTACATGAAGTCATTCATTTTTCCCTAGGTAATCATAAACAGACGGAAGGATTGGGGACTTTTAACAATGCCAGTTCTGATTCTTTTCCAAGTCTTTTGCCTTTCCCTCAAGTTCTTTAAATTGTGGTTCTAGTAAATAATTTTATACCTAAAAACTGAGCTTTGGAAATGAAAAGGAGGGTTTGAACCTTGAAGTTAGGTTTTGTGCCCTCAAAGGATGCTTTTTAGCACATACTAAAGGGGTGTTTAGGGGCTTAAAATAAGCTTTGAGCCCACCAACTTTCAGGCTGAATCCTAAAAAGCAGGCTTTGGTTCCTGACAGAGGGGTTTTGGAAGACCTGGACCCAACCTGTGAAGTTTGGGGGTGTCCTGGCCTGCAGGTTTTGAGGTGCCCTGCCCCTGACTCACAAGCTCCAGAGCTTCCTCTGTTGGGTTCTGAAACCCCTCTTCACAGTGTGGCAGGATAACACCTCCATTTTTGCGTGTCCAGGCAAGAAAGCCTCCAAAGTGTCATTTTTTTTGTCCCCCAAGTGTTAGTTTTTTTTAATTTTTCCAACATGACAATGGATTTTAAAACTCATTATTCACCTTTTTATTATTATTACTAACCACCCCCTTCTCCAGATTTTTACCAACAGATCAAAGATTTGTGGTTCATTTGACATCATTTGGACCAAAACCAAGATGCAACTCTGGTGCTGGAGTGCAGGAGTCACCCTGACCTGGACCTGGCCTGGGCTGTGTTGCTCCATTCAGAAATTTAAGGTGGTGCTTTGAATGTCTCCCTCAGGACCCAGGCCAGAGCAGTTTTGGGAGATTTTGCCCCAAAATATGGCTCAGGGTCATGGTTTTGCCCTGTCACAGCAAAATAAGTATGGGGAAATATTTGGTGGAATCATTCTTCCTTGGCATGCTTCTCTCCCCTGGGGCTGCTGAACCCCCCAGCACTCTGTGCCCCAAATCCTTAAGAGGCCACTGGCTCCTTTGGTGGTCCCTTTTTTGTTTCCCTGAGGCCCTTTTGGGTGCCCCATCCCCCTTTGGAGTATCCCTAATTTCCCTTTGGATGTCCCCCAGGCCCTTTAGGTTGCCCCCCCCTCCCCTGGCTCCTCCATGCTCATTTGGGTACCCCCAGTCCCCTTTGGGTACAGGCCCCCTCCACCTCCCTCCATGACTCTACAGCTTCTGAGCCCCTCAGTTTCACTCTCTGTCCTTTGGGATCGCCTGGAGCCTCTCGCTCTCTCGGCCTCCCTCATCCATAACCCCCTGGAGTCCTTCCCTGTCTCCCCACCTCGCTGTGGGGGCAGAAGCGCCATTCCCCCATTCCCAGGATGTTCTGGCCCCCTTAAGGGCCCCTGGCCAGTGCCGGCTCTGCGCCCGAGCCTGCTGACAGGCATCCCCAGCTGCTCCGACATGGAGGAGATGTCAGTGTGCCGGGGCCCCGAAGCTCCCCCGCTGCTGGCACCCCCTGAACACGCTGTTCTCCACAGGGTGCCCTCGGTGGAAGCCTATGAAGCGGCCATGGTGCTGAGCGGGGTGGGGGACGCGCTGGGGTACCGGGCGGGCCGCTGGGAGTACTGCACCTCAGGCCCCCAGATCCACACCGAGCTGGCTGAGCTGGGGGGGCTGGGGGCCATCACCCTTGAGCCCCCGGAGTGGCCCGTCAGCGATGACACCATCCTGCACCTTGCCACAGCCGAGGGCCTGGCCACAGGTGGGGAGGGTCCATGACACCCCACAGATACAGGGGAGGGTTCCCTGGGGTTGGGGTCCCCACTGTAGCCCAGGCTGGCAGTGGAGTGTTCTGGGGGAGGGGGTTGTCCTCATTTTACCCCCTGGGGGGTGGGAGGGACCTGCTCTATGCCTTGGGTTGTATAGTGGGGTCTGAGGGTAGGGTTGGGAGGTCCTTGTTACAGCCCTGGACTGTATGGGGCAGAAGGCCCTGACCCAAACTGAAGGGTTGCTGGGAGGGGCTTTTGGGGGGACCCTGGCCTAGAAGGGGGTTTGGGGGCATCCTAATTCCACATTCCTCCTTGTCACCCCTTTTAGACCCTTTTAGGTCAGTGGGGTTTGGGGGGGGTATGTGTGTCCTTGTTTCCTTTGGGGGAGGCAGGTGGGGAGTGTGTTTCTATCTCTGTCCATGTATCTTTTTCCCCATTTATGCACCCTTTTCTCCCCTATTGGAAGCTGGAAGGCGGGACATTTCCCCCTCCCACTTTGGGGATCTGGCAGGGTACGCCTTTCCCACACAAACTGGAGTGCTCAGGAGGATTCCCAATTTCTCCATAAAACCTGTCCTGCTTCCGTCCACTTTTGGGTGGTCCATGGGGGATGTTTCCTTTTCCCTCCGGTTTTGAGGTGTCTGTGGAGCAATGTTCCCTGTTCCCTCATTTTTGGGGGTGGTGCAGTCAGGGTCTTCTTCTTCCCCTTCAGTACTGGCGGGTGCATGGGGCCTCTCCCTCCCCTCCCTGCCAGCCTAGGTAACCCAGGGAGGTCCTTGCCCCCCGCACAGGGCTGGAGGGGGAACCCCTCCTGCAGGAGCTGGCTCACCGCTATGTGGTTGCCATGGGGGACATGGAGGGACGCAAGCCTGGACCTACCAGCATTCTGGGTGAGTGGGGCCCAAGGATCTGGGGAGAGGCAGGGGCGCTTTGGGGATCTGACGCCCCCCATGCTCCCCCAGGCACCTCACAGCTGCGGCCAGGGGAGCCTGAAGGTTATCGCATCCCCTTCAACCCCCGCGGCACTGGCTGCGGGGCCGCCATGCGCAGTCTGGCAATCGGCCTCAGGTGGGGACGGGGAAACGGGGGGACACATGGGGATGGGGGGCAGAGGTATCAGAGCTGGTGGTATGGGGACAGGGTGGGAACAGGGATGTGGGGGTGTCAGAATGGGTGGAATGGGGACACAGGTGTATCATGGCTGGAGGAACAGGGATATGAGGGGACAGGGACACGGGAAATGGGGGTAGGGAATGAGGATGGGTGGGCTGGGGAAACGGGGGTGTCAGAGCTGGAGGGAAAGGGAGGGGATGGGGGTGGGTGGGGTTACAGTGACATGGGGATGTCAGAAGGAGAAGAATGGGGATACAGAGAGGGCTGGGGCTGGAGAGGACAAGGTCTGGGGTTTGGGGACATGGCGGTGGCTAGAGCTGGGAGGCTGGGGACAGAGAACATGGGAACAGCAATAGGGAGAATGGGCACAGCAGGAACAAGGACAGTGGGGACAAGGGTGGTGGGATGGGAATGGGAACAAGGCTGGGGATACAGAGGGGTGGGGACTTGTCTGATGCCAGCACAGGTACCCACATGCCTGGGAGCTGCCAACTCTGATCCGGGTGAGCATTGAGAGCGGGCGCATGACCCACCATCACCCTACCGGTGGGTGCCAGCCTGGGGCAGGGCAGGGCAGGAGGGGTACCAGAACACCCCTGAAAGCCCCTGCCCCCACAGGATACCTTGGAGCACTGACAGTGGCCCTCTTTGGAGCACTGGGGGCTCGGGGGGAGCCCCCAGAGCGCTGGGGGGCTGAGCTGCTGCGGGTCCTGCCCCTGGCATGGGACTACGTGGAGGGCACCGGTGTGGCTGTGGAGGACAATGCTGCCGCTTGGCCCTTCTTTGGGGAAGCCTGGCACCGGTGAGGGTACACTGGGAGGGTCCTGGGGGGACACTGGGGCCCCAGGGAGGGATTGGGGAGGATACTGGGAGGGGCTCAGGGGGCCATTGGTGTCACTGGTGCCTGCTGGGCTCTCCCCCAGTCCCAACAGTGCTTTGCACTGGGGTCACTGCTGACCCTGATGCCCAATCTGCCCACAGGGCTGGCAGTGCCCATCCTCTTCCTGCTGCAGTGCCCTCTGTGTCCCCGCCAGTGGTGCCATCCTCAGAGACACTGACCTCTGTGTCCCTAGGGTTCCTGGGGTTTGGGTTTCCCTGGAGTTACTGGTGTCCCCATTGTGTCCAGCCCCCAGGTATACCAGTTGTCCCCAATGTCCTCATAGGTTCCTGAGGTCACAGGGCCTGCTGGAGAGCCACAGCCCAGTGACCCCAGCGTCACTGGTTATCCCCTTGTCTGGTGGCACCAATGTCCCCAGTGACACCAGTGCCCCTCAGGACTCCCCGTGTCTCCAGTGTTATCCCTGCTGCCACCAATATCCCCAGTCACCTCAGTGTCCCCATGTCCCTGCAGGTACCTGGACTCCCGTGGGCTTCTGGAGGGTTGTGGCCCACCCCGGGTGCCACCTCTTCCATCCCCTGCTGAGCGGGACACAGTGTACCTAGGCTGGGCGCTGGAGGGGTGGCCAGGGCGCAGTGGCCATGATGCACCCATGGTGGCTCTGGAAGCCCTGCTGGCAGCTGGTGGGTGCTGGGAAGACCTGTGTGGCAGAGGGGTGTTGCATGGTGGGGACAATGATTCAACAGGAACCATCGCTGCTGGGTTATGGGGGCTGCAGGGGGGGCTGACATCCATCCCCCCAGGGTTGCACTGTCACCTTGAGCACCGCGGGCGGCTGCGCGATGCTGCCCACCAACTTCATGTGCTGGCCTGGGGGAGACAATGAGCCTGCCCTGTGTCCCTGATATCACCAGGGCACAGCAAAGACCAGCATGGGGTCTTGGGAGGGGCTTGGGAGGGTCTCTGGGGGTCAGCAGGCCTGGGAAGGCCTGTAGGAGAGCCCTGGATGAAGCAGGGCCTTTCACTGGGTGCTGGGGTCTCAGGCAAGCCCTAGGGACACCACCAATAGATGTGCCCAGGTGGCCTTTTATCCCGCCCTGGTTTGGGACCCCAGAACCTTACCAAGAAACCTGTTATCCCCACAGTAAAAAACATATCCTCCCAAGTCACTCTGGGTCTGGGTGTGTGCCTGGCGCCTCTTGTCCTGCCTCTGCCAGTGTTGAGACCATACCTGGGTGGGACCATCTGCAGTCAAACCTGCTCCAGCCTGAGCAGCTCTGGCTCCTGCAGCCCCTCCAAGAGGCTCCTGGCCACGGGGCATCTCCAGAGCCTGTTCTTGTGCTGGCTTGCAGGCAATCTATATCTCCTGTACTGCTAGCCCAGGGCTTGGATCCAGTGTTCAAAGGGTGGGCTCACCAGTACTGAGTGGAGAGGAAGGAGCATGACCCCATTGCCACCTGCCTCTGAGTGCCACCCAGGATAACAATGGCCACCTTTGCATCCTGCTGCTCATGGTCACCTTAGCAGGCCCCAGGGTCCTTTGAAGCAAAAGGGATGAGGCCCCAGGGGGATGGGGCCCATGGTTAACAACCCCGAGGAGGGCTGACCTGAGGTATGATGGGCCTGCAGGATAAAGCACCTCTGGTGGGCCTGGGATTCATCAACCCAAGGATGATGGGACCAAGGACTAATGGGCCCCAAGGTCCAATCAGCTATGGCCCCCAGAATTAATCTCCCCAAGTGCGATAGTGCATGGGGTTAAACCATCCTGGGGGTGATGTGTTTGTTCTAAGAACATGGTTGATAACACAGGGATGCTTTCTTAAAACCCACTCATTCTTAGGGTTGGAACACGAATCTCAGTGTCTAAATAAAAATTAAAAAAAATTGAGATCCCAAACTACAATTTCAACATCCAAAGGAGTACTTTTCTGATTCAACCCCAAGTTTTTCAACTGCAAACTTTGATTTATATAATGTAATCCTCCAAAGCCTACATTTGGGAGACCAAATAGTCAACTTAAACCCACATTTTCATACTACAAAACCACATTTGGACATTCCATGGTTTATGCTTTTAAAGTTCAAAGACTCAGTTAGACGGCCCGGATCATCATTTTGAAGACCCCAAGTAGTGAGACTCATTTGTAGAATTCAAAGGCTCATTTTTTGCCCCAGACTATCTTTTTTATGTTCCAAATCCTCCCTCTCAGTGGGAGAGAATTCAATCTGCAATTTGGTGGGCCCAAAGCCACCATTTAAGCCTCCCCAGACCCATTTCCTCATGTACTTATGACTAAACTAGGTCCTGAGTGAGATACTCTGGTGAGGGTGAAAGTGCTCATTCTTCTTTCTCTGTGATGGTGCTGGTGGTCTCCTGTGTCACACCTGGAACCAGGTCAGCCCCAGCAGTCCAGGTGCTCATGGCACTGCTTCCAGGAGTTTTTTGGCAAGCTGATGTATTCCTAGGTTCCAGCTGGGACATTTGAGACAGGGAGTGGCAGGTTTTAAGGGCTGCAGTTGGCTGGCTCCATCCAACAACAGGTCTTCCTGCATGAGGTGGGACAGTGCCTGCATCCTCATCTGCCCACAGAAGTGGGGAGTCCCCATGGCCGTGGTGCAGGGCTTGCAGCTCCTCTTGACTTCCTCAGAAAGCAGGAAACCACCCCAAAAAGCCCCACTGAGGGCCAAACAGGGCTCATGCAAGGGTGCTGTCACTTCTGCTCTGTGGTATTTGTACTGCTGGGCTGATCGCCGTCACCAGAGACCCCTGGATGTGCTCAAACTGCCCCTGCCCTGACTCCAGCACAGCTTTTTCAGTGAGGGAAGAGGAAGGAAAGGACTTGGCATCTCTTCTCCCACGGCTCACGTTGCCACCAACAGTCCCCAGAGTGCCATCACGGGTGCTCATAGTGCCATCACGGGTGCTCATAGTGCCATCAGTGTCACCAAATGCATGGCCAGACCCACAGACACAGTCCTGCCTGAGAAGGGCTGCTGGGATTTCCCAAGGGCAGTTTGAGAGTGTGCTGGGGAGCGCTATAGTTGCCCCCCTCTCCCATTTCTTGTGGGGGTCAACCCCATGGAATATTCTGGGGGTATGTTTTGCAATTTGGAGGGATACTCCCAAATAGTGGGGTGTCTGGGGCCTCCCAAGGCCTCCTCCCTGACCCTCAGTCTGTCACCGGTTAATGAAAATTTGCTTCGAAGTTCAATTGCTCCCAACTTGTCTATGCCCGTCGCCACCGACCCCGGAGGCGCCCTCCCCCGACATCGAGCCTAACCCCAAGCGCAGGCCCAGTCGCAGGGCCCTGGGCCGGCCCGGACCCGGCGCTCCCCGCGGGCGGGGGCGGGCCCACGTCCTCAGCCGTTGGAAGGGGCGGGGCCAGGGCGGCGCCGCGGCCGAAGGAGGACGCGACAGGGCGGCGGCGCTCCCCCTGCTCGAGGAATGACTGACAGCCGAAATAGCCAATGGCGCGGCGTGGCGGGGGCGGGCTCCGCCCGACAGCCATTGGCCCGGCGGGGCGGGGCACAGCCGGCCAATGGGGCGCGGCGAGGCGCGGGGCTGTGGCCGAGGCGCGGAGGATCGCGGAGGACGGTGAGCGGTCGTGGCTGGTGTTCCGCAGGTCGGTCCCGGCGGCCCGGGCCGTCCTGCGGGCCCAGCACCAATCCCGGCAGGGCTGGTCCCGGTATCTGCCGCCTGAGGCACCCCGGCCCCGCTGCCCCCAGAACAGTTCCCTACCTCTGTAGTCCCAGAACAAGCCCTCGAAACCCTGGGTTCCCCCCTGCTCCTCAGGAAGCAGCCTCAAACCCTGGGCTCTCCCTGTGTCCTTCTGTACTCTCTCCACCCCTTCAA
>JAWWEU010000041.1:9098662-9122693 GCA_035583155.1 Acropternis orthonyx
AAAAAAAATGTGCTGTAGTTTGTCAAAAAGAAAAAGGGGGGGCTCACTGAGCAGACCAGAGAGCCACACTTAGAATTGGTACGTCTAGAACATACATGAAACTTTATAAATTACCTGGCTATATAATTAAAAATGAAAATGTATAATATTTTTGTAAAAAGAAGGGTCTCAAAGCAAGGCAAGAGAGACCACGTCAAGTAGTGTTCACTGAAGCTACAGTGTGAACGGTAAAACAAGGACCTAAGTCAAGAATTTATAGTATTCAGAAAAAGTATCTGAAAACCTAAAATAACTTGAAAGCAAGTTCTTTTGCAGCAACTAAATAAGTGACCAATCCTGGAGGACAGCCTTCAGCGGGAGAAGCAGAGCTCCTGGCTCAGGAGAGGAGCCATCGACACAGGAGTTAATAGTGTAAATGCAAACCAAGCTGTAAGAGCAAGATACAGACCAGGTTGTTTTTGTAACTGTAAAATTGTTGAAATATATTTGTGCTTTAAGATAAGAATCAGTTCTCAGCAGTCAGACAAACAGCAGCAGAGCCTCATGGCCTGACCAGCCAACCTACAAAACTATAAAACAAAGCGACAGAGGGCAAGACCAGGTTAGTCTCTGTACTTGCCACAGGAAGATTTGTGTCCTGCTGTTGGCGGCAACCCAACAGGCATGGAGCGTGGAAGTATAAGCTATACTGGACCTCTGCTCGCCTTAGTCACGCTCTGCTGATGAACGCTAAGAGTGATTGTATAAATAGTGTTTCTGATGATCACCTGCCAAGGTAGTTTAGAAATTTAAAGCTCCCCTCTGTAAGATAGAATTTGTTTTTTTAGTCTAGCAGCAGATGAACTAACAAATTAGGCCAGCCAGAAGAGTGGGCATTAAGTGCCATAGTGCCTGGGGTGGGGGAGGTATCTCCCCAGGCTCCAAAGGCTCATTAGTCAGAGCAAAACAAGTTCAAAAGTGCATGAGATGAGAGCTGAGAGCTTTGTATTAGAACAAAGATGCATCCCTTTTCTACAAAGTGTTGATACCCTTTGAAAAGAATTTTGGAGAGTAACTAGAGTAGATAACTCAACGACAAACCCAAAGGCAAAGCAACCACATACAAAAATGTTAGCCCTTCCCAGCTGGAGAGAGAGGAGCAAGTAAAAATGCAACATCTCAAATAGTTGTTTGACATTAAGAAAATAAGCCATGTGCCAGTCTGATAATGAGAATTCATACTAAGTGGGACGTAGTAGACTGACCTCTTTGGAGGACATAGTAGAAACAAACAAGAGTTTTCTTGTGTGTGCTGCTTCCAAGTCCTTATTTTTACCCTGTTTAACTCCATGTTTATAAGATTAATTTCTAGAGCAGTTGAAAGAATTCAACGGACTGCCATGCCAAAAGCCACTGCAGCAAGAGGGTGGGGAGCCCAAAAGATCATGGTCCTGCACCTACTCCAAACAGACCAGAGACGTGGAAGAAGCACAGAAACTGCTGCTTGGATGAGAACTCTCCAAGCAAACAAACGACAAAAAAATAGACAAAGTAATAAACTTATCAGTCAAATGAGAACGAGCCCAGAAAATTCAGAAAGAGTTCGATGTAGAGCGCTTGTAATAAAACCAGCAATAAAAAGAAAAAGGGGGGATTGTGAGAAATAAGAAAATCGGTTTTATTACAAGCAAATGGATTAAATGGGTCACTAGGTTAGGGGTTTTTTTACTAACCTATAAGGCGTATCACAGAGTTGTAAGGCACATGATCCTGTCAGGAGCTTGTGCCAGGGTAACATGCAGCCAGGAATAAGAGAACTGTAAAACATTGGTAAGGAAACCTCTCATGGCACATGGCTGGTCCTGGGGCTGCCATGCTGCCTGGGGAGCCCACCTCCGAGCACGGCAGAGCCAACCGGGGAGAGGGGAATGCTTCTTCTGTTACGTAAATGGGGCAGGACCTTTGGAACCTTTAAAAGCATGATTTTTGAATTAAGAGGTGTGTTCTTGGGACCTTTGGGACCTGAGCACCTGGTGCGCGCTGTATTAGAACTTTCCTTGCTTGTTTTATTTCCTTGTTTCACAGACTAATTTTTTTTTTGCTGTTTTCTAAATTTAATAAATGAGATTTTTCTTACATCACTTGGTAGAGAAATTAAGCCCTTATTGTTCTCTTCATTGCATTCCACCTATTTTTTTGTCATTTCCTAAAGAGTAAGAAGTTTGATAAAATCTGCCACTGAAACCACACTGAAGAGCAAGAAGTTGCACTGGAACTGGAGGAGGGTGAAGATTTTTTATAATTGGCTGTGCCATGGAGGGATGAAGTCCTCTACTTGCAGTTTCCATCCCAGTTAGAAAATAACATTATGATTTTTGTCCTGGTTAATTTTTGCAGTAGCTGGTAGGGGAGATGGCCAGGACCCAGAGGTTATTCTATACCACCTCGTGTCATTGGAGAGTGAGGGAAGGGACTCTTCCAGGGAGAAGGGGTTCCTTCTGGTTGAGGAAATGTGTAGAGGGAGCATCTGGTATTGTTGATTGTCAGGGATTGTTTTCTATGTGAATCCTTTGCCTCTCTCTGTCCTAGGTATTGTTGCTGTCACTGTTCATTTTCTTATGTCATTACTGTTTCCAGTAAGTTGTTCTTATCTCAGCTTGTGATCTTTACCTTTTGTGTCTCCAATTATTCTCTCTGTCCCACCACAGGGGAGGGGGAGGTGAAAGCAGGGGATTGAGAGAGAGCAGCACATGGTTTGGAGAGTCTCAGCAGGAGCACTGAATTGGAGAGTGCAATTTCTAAGCCATGACAGGTTTTCACCCAGGTTTGTCTTGTGCTTTTTGGTCATTAGAAAGGCATTCCTGTGTATTTTCTTATTTTTATGGTCTGTTGCAGGAGAGAATATTCATTTCTGGAAACTATAGACTGCTAAGAGAGAAAGGCCTCATTTCTGCAAATGCATCATAATTCTGTATTTGCCCTCCTCACTCTCCCCTTTCAAAATCCACTTACAAAAACTCTTCTCAGGTAGGAAAATGTTGCCTGAAGATTATCACACTTCTGTTCAAGCCTGCCTTGAGAGCAGTCTGGAGTACAGTAGGAGGACTGTCTCCTCATCTTCTAGCCAAGAAAGAAAAGGTTTTAAAAAGCATGGAAGAGAAAGGAAGAGAAGGTCGTGTTCATTTTTTTTGCATAGAATTTTGGGGTGAGGGGAAAAATGAAGGGAGAGGCACCAAGCACTGAAATTCTTGAAGGAATGGAGACTTAGTTATAGAATGGAACAACATTGTATGGCCAATCTACAGGTTATCCATAGGTACTTGTGAGTTATGAGGGAGACCAGAATTTGAAAGCCATGACACATTTTTAAAGTTTCCTGCTGATCATAGTAGAAAAAAATTATATTCTGACTGGCTAGGATAAATTGTGCCAGTGAGAACTGATGCCTTTTCTTAAATCCATAAGAGGGAGTCTGTGAGCAAAAAATCCTTCAGAAACACTAGAACTTATAGGTGGCCAAAGCATGTACAGGCTAACAGGACGGTGTCTGAGCCAGTTCCTGGACAAGGCTGCTGTCTGATCTCATCAGAATGTGAAAAACATTCTCTTGCTCTAGTGTACAGACTATCTGCAGGTAGGATATGAGGCTCCTTGTGCTCATCTGTGAGTGAGGCAGGAGAATAAATGCTGAAGTATAATGACTATATTCATGGAGCATATAAAGTAACTGATACGCAACTGTTATAACTGGGATAACTGTAGGGTAATTTGAAGGTGCAGAGTCTTGGTAGGGCACTCATTAATCATATCTGTAACACTTTATCAAGCTGGGGTTGCATAGTAATCAGATCAGAACCACATAACTTAGATATGGGTGTTGCAGAGTTGGGACCAATGGACAAAAAGTAATTCCAAGTAGATTGTTTCTTTGGAAGGAGTTTGACAAGAAAAAGGGAGATAGAATGGCTACAAAAAGCTATTCAGGAGTAGAAAAACCAGTGAATGGAATCAGATAAATAGAAAATATGAGATCTTCCAACAGTAGGAGACCAGATGCACACAGATTGTAATGAAGCTGACTGCAGATCAAAGTGTGCAAGGAAGCTGGAGAGGAAACTTGTTGGTCAATCCAATAGTTCCCCTCTGAAGGGTGAAGGGCAGATGGACTATGTGTGTGTATGTCTCTATTACTGAGACGAACAACAGCTTTCCTTGTATCTTTTGATCAGGATGCTTATCTTTCAGAGTATGCAGGAGGAACTATGTCCACATACTGTGGCACACCAATGAATAACTGCGTGGTCTGAGGAGTGTTTTCTATCTTGAGCAGGCAGCATGTTTGACTTGAACTGGATGTTGTTCTGTTGATAATGTACATCTGATTTTAAAGTGTCTGGGTCTTGCATTGTGCTCACAGTATTTTTCAAAGAGCAGGGTTTTAGTCCAAAATTGTGAATATTGATATTTTATGTTGTGAATGGAAATTATGTTCCTGCTGATCCCAGGACCAAACATGGTGCTGACTGCTTTTTCAAGCAAGAATTTCTGTGTTTTTCAATGCTTGAAAATATTCATAGTAGTATTATATGATGGGCTAATCTTACAAGTCAACAACAGGTCTCTTAGGTGAGCATCATTCAAAAATGGTTATGACATAGGTATAAACATGGGAATTCTAGCGAATACCAAAAGTTGTCCTGTCAGTATGCTCAGTAATCTCAAAGCTATCAAAAGAAAATACAAAGAGAAACAATAAAATAAGAATGGAAGAATACAGAAACAATGGCTGAATGGGGACAATAAAAGATAAAATTAATCTAACTCTGAAAAATAATTCAGTCAAAGCAAATGCTCTACAATTTCAGTTGTCTGAGACAAATGGAGTATATATTTTCTTGTCAGGAGCGTAAGAAGCACAGGACTAAAATACTTTGCCTGGCTACTGCTAGTGTTAAAAATGTCTCTGCCTTTCAGTGCTAGAGACATATACCCTCTCAAAGTATATGAAAATACACAGCTTTCCACTTCTATTCAAAGAGAGAATTGTAGTCCCAGATGTTGGACAAACCCTGGTTAAACCAAACATTTGTGCTGTGGACAAGAATATGCCCATGTTTAGGGAGTTCACAGGCCCAAAAAATGACAACTGTAAAACTGGAATCATCTTTTTGGGAGAGACACATATTTGAAATCCAGGGTTTTTTTGTTCCTGGATGAGTGTTTTAACCACCAGTGTCCCTAATCATTGCTTTTTCTATAGTGGGTTAAACTCTTCCTCCAAGAAATAACAAAACCACAAACAAATCATCAAAGAACATCCATCCAATGCTTTGTTCAGCACTTTGGAACAATGTGAAATGTCAGTAACGCAGATGTTTGTAAGTGCATGCTGATGCTCTCAGACAGTCACTTGGGTTGAGCACTTCAGCGAAATAAGCTCCATCAAGTTTCAGATTTGGACACTGTTCAGTTCTGGCATCACCTGGGACAGTTCCTGGAGCTCAGGATTATAGATACTTTCAGAACGAGATGAGGGAGAAAGAAAGCATCATTTTTGTTCAAGTTTCCCCATGGGTAGCGTATTCTTTAAATGGGAACTGCCCTCTAGAATTACCCCTACTCCTCTGGTGTTCCCAACAGTATTCTGAAGGTGACAGTGCATAACACATTTCCCTGATACTTCACCAGACTGATATTTCTGTTCTTGGGAAGATTTGTGTGTTTTGCAGTCACTGCATGTCTGTATTTTTCCAGATGACTCTGGCAGTTTTCCTTTAAAATTATTCATTATTAGGAGTAGACATGTTAGCATTTTACATTTACAATCTTACACAATGTGGGCTGTCTAGTTCTTTCAACTGACTTGATCCTAGTCTCGCTCCTACAATACTTTTACCAATGTTCAGCCTCATTTGGAAACAAATCACTTGAAACTCCTATAAATACTCTATCATCAGTGTGTGCTTTTTCTTATTCTTTTTCCTTTTTTTAATGTTTTACTTTCCCAGAAAAAAATACTTCTGGAACCCTGAATGAATTGAACAACACATTGTGTTCCATTAGAGGGACGAACTAGTTCAGTTGCTGATAGGGAACTTCACAACTGTTTATTAAAAGCTGATGCTTTAAGAGAAGATAGCTGGGGTTTTAAGAATGATGGAAAATCAGATTTCCTCTCTGTTAATGCAGGTGGCTTGGCACGACTTCTCAGATCATTTGATTTAATGTTTTTACATTTTCTTGTAGAAACTGATGTACATTACAGGACACCATGACCATTTTGCATGGGAAAACAGGTATTTATTCATATCTGTCATTAGTGATGGAGTCTTTTTAGAAAGAAATGCATGCAATGATTCAAACATTTGTATATAATACAATTCTGTGGTTTGGAAATCTTAAATCACGGGTCCTTTGGCATGCAACTTCAGCTTTCAGAGACAAGAACACACATCTTGCTTCCTGAAATCATTAGCTTCTTGAGCAAGTTAGGTTTACAAACTACATCTGAAACTCCCCTCCTACACCCTCTTTAATAACCATCTATCCATTCTGACTCATCAAAAACTACCACTGTCTTGGTACCTGTAGACCTAACCATGAAGTCTTTGCTCCTTGTTAAAACACTCCAACATCAATGACTATCATTTGTAGAATTGCATTCTCTCATTGGAGATGAAAATTAGAGTTTACATGAGCAGTCACACAGCAAAAACAGAAGTGTGAATCTGGTTATCAGAACTGCAGTTTTAAGACAGTGATAAAAATTTTTGAAAAAGCAAAACAGGGATGATTTATGGTAAACCCTTCTTCTCCCTAGAACCCCAAAGGTCGTGGGATTGTCAGCTTAACAATAACAGCTACTCTGCCCTTGTGAGACCTTCCCTGGAGTACTGTATCCAGGTCTGAGATCCTCAGCACAAGAAAGATGTGGCCCTGTTGAAGGAGTCCAGAGGAGACCACGAAGCTGTTCTGAGAACTGGAGCACCTCTGCTCTGAAGACAGGCCGAGAAAGCTGGGGATGTTCAGCCTGGAGAGGAGAAGGCTCTGGGGAGACTCCATTGTGGCTTTCCAGTACTTGAAGGGGACTTATGAAAAAGAGGGAGAACAATTTTTACATCTGCAGATAGTGCAAGGACAAGGGGTGCAGTTTTAAACTGTGAAAGAGGAGAGGTTTAGATTAGAGGTTAGGAGCAAACTCTTTACTCAGAGGGTGGTGAGACACTGACACAGGTTGACTAGAGAGGTTGTGGCTACTCCATCCCTGGAAATGTTCAAGGCTTGTAGTCTTGAACCCAGAAGGGTCTTGGATGAGACTTGACACAACCTGGTCTAGTGCAAGGTGTCCCTGCCCATGACAGGGGAGTGGAATGAGAAACACTTTAAGGTCCCTTCCAACCCAAAACATTCTGTGACTCTACGAACAGATAATGTCTCTGCAGGAAATGCAACAGTTAGATCACCTACCTAAAGTTGGTATGGTCCTGAAACTGCCAGGAAAGGGTCAGATCTGTCTTGCAGATACCAAGAGCAGCAAATAGCCTGCAGCCCCTGGCAGCACAGGATGCCAGCCTGGTCTGTTTTCCAGCACATACCTGCCTGCAGTAGGTCTGTGTGATGCACTGACTCCCAAGTCAGCTAGCTCAGAAACCTTTTCCTGACACATTCATACATCATAAATATTGCTGAACTGTGGTTATTTCAAGTGGCAATTTCTTTATGGCACCTTTTGCTTGGCTTTGAAGATCTATTGTAATAGAGTTTACGCAAATGTTTTGATATGTGAAGGTAAGGCCAATCAAAAGAAATTGAGACATTATTATGACCAACGAAAAGCAAGGCAGAAGGAGAGGTTGTTCTTTGTACAGTTGAATTGACATTGTAAATAAGAGTTTTTATATGACTGCCCAAGCTGTTGGGCTAGATAGGTCAGGCATGCGGATCACACTGTGGATGCTATATTTACTCTGGCAGTGCCCCTGTCACGGGGCCATACATAGCCATTCTCAATCAGGACAAGCAGCCTTGACAAATCAATGCTCTATGAAATTGCTAAAGGATCTTGATTAAAGCTGTAACACAAAGTTTTAACAAAGTACAGTAGAATGCCTTATCTGTATCTGAAGTCTTCATAGCCATAGTAAGTGATTACATTTTATCTATCTTTTGAAGTAGCATTTTTATCCAAAATTTGGATTAAAAGCTTTTTCTCTGCTTTTTTAATAATAGCAAAGTAATTAAAACTTTGTAATTAAGAATTCAGTGTTATATTTTAGCTTATGTTTTGCCTCAAAGATATATATGTACATTCTTTTATGTTTTTGCCAAGATATAGTAATTTTGAATAAGAGGAATCCAGATTTGCCAAGACCACACAAAGATGAGGAAAACAAAGAAACAATATTACCCTATCTATTAAATAGTAATACTGCAACATTGATTGGGAAACAACCTTTCTACTGCTTCAAGGCTTTGGTATGCTGATCACTTCATTTCCTATATATATGAAAATACAGGGGTTTTAGATAAGAATATTTGAAAACTAATTAATATGTGTTATGATTCATGTACTGTCATGTGGTCTTTTTTTTTTCCACAGAGATGAGTGTTCTTGCTGTACTTGCTCTACCACTGCTTCTCTTAGGGATAAGTGGAATTATTTATATTTACCAGTCAGTCAGGTGGCTATTGTCCAAGTCAGCAGTACAGAACAAGGTGGTGGTGATCACAGACGCCATCTCTGGACTGGGCAAAGGTGAGTTGTCTCATTTCTTCTTAGTGTCAGAGAACAGAAATAGCCAGAGAACCACTCTCTGGGTGATAAAATGTGCACGTTACCTTTTATATATTCATAACTGCCTGGATGAAGGAGAAGTTAAAAATGTATTTATGAAATAATACTGTGGTTTTAAATTCTATGTTTTTAGTCTCAGCCACAGGAACTGTTGGTAAACTTCTAGGAACTGCAGAGCTTTGTATTTATTTAATTCAATAGAATGAAAGGTTTTATAAGCACACTGAGTACTATTTTTAGCATGTTGCTACTATGAGATCTTATTACATAGGCTGACAGTGCAGGGTAGCTGCAAATCATGTAAACAGGTGTCATCTCACTCTTTACATGTTTCTTTTCAGCCCTTAAAGACTTCAACATTTCTTGCTCCCTGTAAACAGCAGCGCTCACCCCTCTGCCCCTGTTTGTATCTCTGCCCCCTCTATCAACTGTGTTAGTCCTTTTCACTTGACATCCTCCAGTATTTCCAGCTGGGCTGCCTGCTTATGTGTAATGGTGATTTCAGAGGAGAGAAGGAAAGGGTATGTGATAATTTTTCTATTTAAATGGCTCATTACCTGGGTGGCCTGGAGACGTGAAGGCTCTGGCAAGACCCTCGAGCCCCTTCGAGTGCCTAATGGGGCTTCAAGAGAGTTGGAGAGTCTTTGGACAGGGGCCTGCAGTGACAGAACAAAGTGGAATGGCTTTCCACTGACAGAGGGCAGGGTTAGATGAGATATTGTGAAGAAATTCCTCCCTCTGAGGGAGGTGAGGCCCTGGCACAGGTTGCCCAGAGAAGCTGTGGCTGTCCCATCCCTGAAAGTGTCCAAGGCCAGGTTGGATGGGGCTTGGAGCAACCTGGGCTACTGGAAGGTGTCCCTGCCCATGGCAGAGGGCCCGAACTGGTTGATCTTTAAGATTCTTTCCAACCCAAACCAGTCTATGATTCTATGAATCTATTATACACTTGGCTCCTATTTCCTGCTTACATGGTGATTAAAGGTACCAAGTCATATAGTGCCTATGTACAGTCATGCTCTAGGCATCACAGTAAATTCAAGTGCCTGATAAGTCAAACATAGCTCAAGGTTGTATTTTGGTGTTTTTAATGAAGACTTGTTGTCTATTAAGAACTTTGCACTCCCAAACAGACAACAGATGGGGAAAGGGAATGCTCCCACAGAATTATTCCTTAGCAGAGACCTGCAAGAGAGACAAAGTATGAAATAATTCTGGCCTCTACGTCCCACCTGGTCTTTCCCTTTACCCAATACATTTCAGTTTCAATTGAAGATAATATTAATGTGCATTTTCTCAGGTTGGTTACTGTCATGACTTAGGAATGGTATTTCCCACTGAAACACCACGCACCACTCCATCACTCTCTCACTGCTCCCCCACCCTTCCCTGTTGCAGAATGGAGAGGAGAACTGAAGACACAAAAGGCAGAGATCCTGGTCTGAGATAAGAACAATTTACTGGAAACAGCAATGAGATAAGAAAACAAACAGTAACAGCAACAATACCAATGACAGAGGGCACTGGTAGGCAAATGATTCATACCAATCACTCACTTGTGAAACTGGCACAACCTGACTGCCAACAATGCAAAATTGACTGTGCAGTCCACTCATGCATATGTGATAGCTATTTGTCCAAAGCTTTAAAATTCCAGCTGTGTGGCCATCTGCTGCGTAGATGGGCTTTCAGGAAACAGCCAAATTCCTTTTCCTACATGATGTAATTTCTGGACTAAAGACAACATGCATCAAAGTTGAAAAAAACCAAACCAAAACTATGATGACTGATGATGTTTTCAGTGGTTTATGGTTATTATTGAGACCTAGTTCCTGTTTCTTCTGAGTTCTGTAACTCTGATAAGTCCAGGAAACTCCTGGAGGAGAACATCACTGGTTTCCCTTTTTCACCTTTATTTCTGTTCACATTTTTGACCTTTTTTTACAAGATTGCCCCAACTGTTGTTTATAGGGAAAATAATGGTATTGTTGTAGTACTGGAAAATAATCTTTTGGGCTTCAAATACAAAATTTTTCTATGCTAGAAAAAAAAAGAAAATTAAACATATTTGTAGAATTACTGATGTAAATAATGAAAAAGTTTGCTTAAATGAAAGCCTCTAGCTGCACAGTTCTGCCAAAATACAAGATTGATCCATAAATGCGTCCATAGAGATATTAAGAGTCTAAATGAGCATTTAAGGAATCTTAAATGCGTAGATGAGCATAACTAGATTTTCTGAAATTTGAAGAAAATGCTTCTTGAAGGACAGCAAACCATAGCACTGGAGTTGTTTTGTTGCCTGTTTAACAAAGGTCCTAGGAGCTAAGACAAAGCTAATTGGCTGAAAGGCATTGGAGGACCATATTGCTTTTCTTCACAGGCTGACTATGTAGCTGTCATATAGATATGATTTAGGGACCAAACATGAGAACTCTAAGGCTGAGAGCTTTTTGGAAGACCTAATCGGAAAAAATAACTCTGGACTTTCAACCATAAAACCACACACAATCCATTGTCAACTAACTCTCTGGCTGCATTCAAAGCAGATTTCTGGTTTGGGGCACCTTGAGAACACCACTTGGGCTGCTGCATGCTCAGGCCTGTCTGCAGGACCTTATCTATTCTGAGAAATAAAAGGCAAATGTGTACTTTTCCTGGTCAGGAGGACAGCCTTAATGGATTCCTGGACACTTTCAGTGCAGGTCAGTTCTGCTTCAGTTCAGTCTAACTAGAACATCCACCTGTAGCCACTTACAATTTCCAGGGAGTTACAACTAACAACGAATTCCTCAAAGATGTCCCTGAGGTATCTATGCTCCATATTTTTAAGTGCCTTCCTTTGGTCAAACTGAGAGGATGGTGAGGAATCTGTTCTCCCTCAACACCACCTAGAGAAGAAAATAGTCCACACGCAAGTTGTCAAGGTGCTAAGCCTTGTATTTTATAATTTGGCTTGAATTGGTCACATACCCCCATGAAGACTTGAACTAATGAGTTGGCTGCAGAATTGTAGCCAATGCTGAGAGGGGTTGATGAGTAACACTGACTGCCAGTTCCTTTTGTTATGAGTCCCCACTTTCAGAAAAGCACAATCATAGTTCACTTGTATAAAAATGGGAGAAGAATCCTCCAAAGCGATCTAGTTTAAATTGGGGTATATCCCTAACTCAGAATATGTCTGAATGAAGAAAACGCAGTGCCAATCTAGCCTTCCCAGAAACTTTTTGGTTTCCTTCTCAGGAAGGCTTTGGGACATGTAAGTGCACAAGCTGGTCCTTGATGTCTCTGCTGATTACTGAGAAGGTTTAGTACTCACGATATAAAGCTCTTGGGATAGATTACATTGGGAGGGAAGGGTCTGTAGGAGGAAGGGCTCTCTCAGGGGTGCTACACCTGTGCTCCAGTGGGTAGTAAGTTTATCTGTATTGCTCCCTATCAAAGTTGTAGGTGAGTTCCATGTTGCCAAAGTTTCATGAAGGTAGCTGTGCTGGTTTAAAGGTAAACCAGCAGGAGAAATGAACCCAACTCACAAATAAGATTACAAGTCAGAATTAAAATTTAATAAAAAAGATCACAGTAAGTACAAGGATACAGAGGAAAAGGTCCTTTGACCCACAAAACCAGATGTGTAACCCAGTCCCCTGGGGACACGAACAGCATGGTGTTCATTGACCCCTCTGCTGAGCCCCACCTGGCCCCCCTGAGTACAAAGTAAAAGGAAGGAAGAAACCTGTTGGTGAGGATGATGGTCACGGTCTCGTCGAGAGTGGCAGTTGCAATCCTGCTGAGGTTCTGGTCCTCCTCTGGATCCCACGAGTGGTGCCAAAAGTCCCAAACCCCCAGTTTATATCTGCTCAGGCTCAGGTGAGAGTGCCCAGCACCTCCCCCAGGGTGGGGAGTTTCACAATGGGTGAGTTACTCTGTGAGGTGAATCATGGCAGAGTTTTGGAATCCCTGATGGCCCATGAGCAGACATGACCCCTCAGGCTGGGTGTGAAGGTGCTTATGGCTTCCCGGAGGGGAGTTATCACACCTGAGTCACTGTTGTGAAGACAGGAAACATTTCTTATCTCACAGAAGTTCCCAAACACCCACCCTGTGCCCCGAGGGGTCAGGTGTGCCGCGGGCAGCTGCTGCAAATGATCCATTGTTAGCAGTTCATGACTAATGACACAGAGGGTGTAGAATACACAGCCCTGGCCACACCCACACAGTGACAAACTGGTCCCAGCCACTGTAACCAGGACAGTAGCACAAAGAGCTAGTTTCACTGTTTACTGGGTTTTTTTGGTTTCTTTATAGTTCGTTAGACCTGAACATTTACAAAAGATGCAGTTTGTATTGTAACAACCTGTGTATTTTTGTATGCAGTTTTATTTATAGCAAGTGTGTCTGTCAAAAGTATTTAGAAAAATTTTTCTAACTCAAACCTATTATCCATTAACTGACATAATGTTCTTTTCTTAATTACTTTTTTGTTAAATCCCATTGCTAAGCAGTGCCATTTTGTGATACCATTATTTGTGCATTATAACATTACATTAAATTTGAATTTATTACTCACATTTGTACATTTTTATGTTTTCTTTTTTCTTATACATATCTATTCTTTCAAAAAGAATACATTTTAAAGCATGGATTCAACATCATTAGCAAAAACAACATCCCATTTCAAGCAAAATAAACAAAATCAAATTGTCATTACTGTAATTATTTCTTTTGAATATATTTCTCTCCTAGAATGTTCTCGTGTGTTTCACACAGGAGGAGCAAGACTTGTGTTGTGTGGCAGGACATGGGAAAAGTTAGAAGCTTTGTATGATGCCTTAATTAGCGTTACAGACCCCAGTATGGTATGTATTCATAGCCTGAGGTAAGCACCTTTTTCAGGTACGCAATGTATTTTTAGATCCAGTAAAACAATGTACAAGAAACCTGTCAATGGTGACTTTGGCCACCCAGGTAATACACCAAACGCAGTCCAGAGAGACAGAGAAAGAAACATCTCTGAAGGTCTTTAGAGCATTATGCCAAAACTCTGCTCTCTTGAGCTAATCCAAGGCAGTTCCTGTAAAGCATCTGAGTGCTTCTGCATTCTGAACAAGCCACCCAGCTAGAAATCCACAGCAGAGAAATTTGTCTGATAATTTGGATGGAAGGGATCTGAATGCTTCATTTAATCTCAGGAAATGTCATCAATTTTTCCTGTAGTAAGTGTGCTCAAGGAGTAGGAGATGGGTCTAAAGATCAAATTAATTTTGAGTTTCTCCACTACTTTGGGAGAAGACCCAGCTAGAAGGGCTTGGGAGCAAATGAATAATACTGTCCTTTCCTCATGGCCACTGGCTGGGTCACTAGAATGCAAGGCTGTCCCTGCTCCAGCTGTTTGGGAGGTATTTCTTTGATGCTTGTGGGAAATCTTTCCTTCTGTGACCAACAGACAGCTGACTAATTCCAGAGCACAGGTGTACCTGAAGGCATCACACAAATTCTACAGCCATTACTCATCAGACTAGTACATATTTGTATGTTTTTTTCTGCAGTGAGTTTCATTCATCGGCATAAATAACCACAAAAATAGTGAGTTCATGCTAGCCTACAGATTCAACTAGGAAAAAGTATTAAATATGACTAAGGACTCTGCATTGCATTCTTGAAGTAATATAGTAAGAGAAAATACTTCAAGTTCTGTCCCACAGCTGATAAAGTCTAAGTCTTTGCAGAAATGACACAGATATAAACTCTATTTGGAGAACCTGTAGCTGAACAAACCATTCCTGCCTTCCATCTGTCCCCATGTACGCGTAACTTACCTACTGAAGCACGGTGGTCAGCAAAGTTCACAGAATGACCATGACTTGGGCTGGTAGGAGTCACCCCTGTGCCTGTTTTCCACTGAATACACGGGAGACTAAACTCACTAGGAGCAAGTCCAGCTTACTCTTCCCATGGTGTTCTGCTTCATCTGAACTTCAGTGTCTGTGAATGCTCATCGTAGAATCACAGAATGGTTTGGATTGGAAGGGTTGGATTGGAAGACCAACGAGTTCCTCCTCCTGCCACAGGCAGGGACACCTTCTAGTAGCCCAGGTTGCTCCAAGCCCCATCCAACCTGGCCTTGGACACTTTCAGGGATGGGACAGCCACAGCTTCTCTGGGCACCCTGTGCCAGGGCCTCACCTCCCTCAGAGGGAGGAATTTCTTCACAATATCCCATCCAACCCTGCCCTCTGTCAGTGGAAAGCCATTCCACATTGTCCTGTCACTCCAAGCCCCTATCCAAAGTCTCTCTCCAACTCTCTTGAGTCTCATTAGACACTGGAAGGGGCTTGAAGGGCTCCCCAGAGTCTTCTCTAGGCTGAGCAACACCAGGTCTCATTGCTGAAGTACTTTCTCTCTAGAGTGGGTTAAAATAAAAATCTAGGTTTATATGAACATTAAAAATCTAAGTTTATATAAAAACACTTTCTTCAAATATCAAGGTAAAGTCATCTGCAAGACAAGTAAATAGAAATAATTTTTTTATATAACAATTATAATTGAAATGAGTGTTTTCTTTATTAGACATATGCACCAAAGCTTATACTTCTGGATATCTCAGACATAAATTGTATTCGAGATGTAGCTAAGGAAATCCTGAATTGCTATGGCTGTGTGGATATACTAATCAACAATGCAAGTATGAAGGTGAAAGGAGCAGTGCAGAGCATTTCATTGGAACTTGATAAAAAGATAATGGATGCCAACTATTTTGGACCTATAACATTAACCAAAGGTATTTTTTTTAATTGTTTTGCTATTATCACTTAAAGCAGGTTGACAATTAAAAGCGGTAATACGACAACTAAGTCTGAATGTAGAATCCAAGTGAAGTCTGGAAACAATCAATTTCCAGCTAGTGGAATTTGTGATACTTTTGTCTGCAGTATTGAAACAACCTTCTATACAGCTGTGTTATCTACACTTCATCTGTCACTTCTTTTCACTAAATATATAAAGCTCTTTTACTTAGGTGGTTTCCTTCTTGTATTTCTCTTTTTGCAGCTATTCTTCCCAATATGATCTCAAGAAGAACTGGCCAAATTGTTCTAATTAATAGCATTCAAGGGAAAATAGGAATCCCATTTCGTGCAGCTTGTAAGTTAAACATTGTAAAAACATTGTAATGCATAAGTTGTGAGTAGTCCACACCACTGGTAATAGGTTATTAAAAGTGCTAATTTGCACCCTAATTCAGTAGACTATCAATACAGTATTTGGCTGAAATTGTTTTGAAGAAGTGGAACTCAGGAAGAAATAGTTAAAACAGTACCTTTGTAATGTAACTACTGCCTAAGATACTTGAGGATAAGAGGATTTTAAGTGTGACAGCAAATTTTTATATATATGATAGATATATAAAAATATATATTGTATAGATAGAATATATATCCACACCTATACTTGGGCCTATTGGTAGAAACCATCATGTAGAATAATGTGAAAATACAAAATATGGTTAGATTCAAGATAGTGTTTTGCAAAGGAAGTCTTATGTTTTTAACATATTTATGTGTGGGAGTTTAAAAGGAAATGTGGTAATTGTATTTTGCTTGGCTTTCTGGAAATTTTTCAAGATCATCTTTCATCCAAAGCTCTTAGGGAACTAAGCCATCCTGAATGATGATGAAAGGTGTTCATATTCATAAAATACATAGTGGACAGAAAATATAGAATAGACATAAATAGACATTTTAAACTTAGGATAGGTGCATATAGAAATTTTTAACTTGACAGGAGGTCAGATTGAATGATGGACCCTGAATTAAAAGGTATGAGAGATCTCAGGGTTGTTACTTATAGTTCCGGGAAAGCAAATTACAGTGACTGAATGGAAAGTAAGGAAAATGGTAGAGAAAATAAAGTAAAATCTGTCTTTATGTCTTTGTACACTTATGCATAAATCTATGCAGTGCCCACATCTTGACCATTCTCTGCAACTTCGGTCTCCCATCTCAAAACAAGTATAAGAACTACAAAAAAGGCTCAAAAAAGGACCAACACATTGATGTGACATCTGGAATGCTTTCCATCTAGGATACAGACAGTAGTGTATCTGTATAAAACCATGAGAAGCAGAAGAGACAACAAAGAGAGTTTTTACAGAGTCTCTACCAATATTTATGCTACATGAAATGAAGCCGCCAGAAGAAATGTCAAAATAAATGAATGGAGAAACATCTCTCCATTCACAGAGCATATCTGCCATTGTTTATATTATATTATGCACAGGTTGATTTTCACTGCAAGTTGAGTCAAATAAAAGGTGAATGAATGCTTTGCAGCTCTACTGCACTGAATACACAGTTCAGTTTGCTGGTCAAGGTTCACATACTATCTTGTTTTAATACCATTCTCAATAAAAAGACATTGAAATCAGATTAAAAACGCCTTGACATTCAGTTGCTTCCACTTTAATGATAAAAGTATCTCAGATTCCTGCTGCAGGGTAAAGTCCCAGTTAGTTTACATAATGTTAGTACTCTTGCATTCCAGCAATGTACATGTTTGTGGATTTGTTACAATTTTATGGATGTGTTACAAACTGCAGAAACAGAGGGTGTGGGCACTCACCTCAGGGTCAGCTCCATCCACCAAAGATATTTTTGAGATAATTATGTGTAGAGATATTAGAAGTGTTATTCTCTAACCCAGTATGTTCCCTAACCCCGGACTGTTTCCAGCTGCAAAATTCAGACACATGCTGTTTGACATGTCCAGCAGACTGCCTGCATACCTCATGCACAATTGTCCTGTATAAATAATTTCTTACTGCTTATTTTAAATATATTGTATGATAATTTCACTGACTGAAATAATTCACTGTTCTTTTGCCTTTTGGGTAGTCATTCCATGTTCATTTTCCCAAACACTGATGCCTTATGCATCATCAGCTGTATGATGCACTATCATACATTTACATACATGCAATCATATATCTAAACATGCATATGTGGGCTTTTTTTCTTTTAGATGCTGCTTCCAAGCATGCTGCTGTAGGCTTTTTTGATTGTCTAAGAGCTGAAATGGAAGAATTTGATATTTCTGTCAGCACTGTGAATCCAACCTTTATCTGTTCATATTATCACCAACCAGCACCCAGCAACTGGGAGGCATCTATTTGGAAATGTAAGTTTTGATAATGAAGATGAGGCCCATGTAGCAGGATAGCAGCTTTTCCAGGGTGCAGAAAGGAGAACAGGAAAAAGAATGGAAATGACAGAAAGGAGAAGCAGGTACGGGGAACAAAAGAAAAGAGGTATTGGAGAGGTAAGATGGGCCTGGTGAAAAGAGAAGGAACATGGAAAGAGACTTTATGTGAGAAAAAAAACAAAAACATACCAGGGCATCAAGATTAGAGGTGGAAGAGTGCATGAAAGGTCCAAAGGGAGAGTTCCACAGCACTCAGGATGCTCCTTCTCTTAGGGACTGTAAAGATTTTACCTCAAAATTGTAGAAAGATCTTAGGGACAATGGTATGGGTAAAGGCTTAAAAGTGTGCAGGAATTTAATTGATTTGACTGATGCACTAGTTGTGTAATTTTTCACTACCATTCCCTCAGAATATCTGTCTGTTTGTCTGCCTGTTTGTAGCTCTCACTTCTCTGATTTACAGTCTTTTTCAGGAAGGTGGCATTTGGTGTACACCCAGTGGAGGTAGCAGAGGAAGTCTTGCGCACAGTGAGCAGGAAGAAGCAGGAGGTGGTTATGGCCAACCCTATCCCCAGAGCAGCAGTTTACATTCGAACCTTCTTCCCTGAGCTGTTTTTTGCCATTGTTGCCTCAGGGATTAGGGAAAAGCTAAAGACAGAAGAGGAAAATTGATTTTGTTCCCTTATTTTCTCTGCTTTTGACCTGAAAGAAAGTTTCTGTGTCAATAATTTCTGTTGCTTGTTGTGAGTAGAATAAAGCTATTGTCACTGACATATATTCACCTATGGATTCTACTTTTTGGAATTTAGGGAATACGACAAAATGTCATTGTTTGCATTGCAACAGTATGGGGAAAGCCCTACTGGGAACTCTGTCACTGTATTAGACAGTGATTCCCAATCTAAATCAAAGTTTGAGGACCTGCAGTAACTTACCAGAGTAGTCTGTCAGTGCTAGAACTCATGGGAACTTACAGGAACAAAGGGTTGGGGAAGTAGGGATATGTGATATGTGGGAGACAGAGGAGTACAAACTAATGGAAAACCAAGTTAGAGCCTGGATTACAGTATTCCTCAGATGTATCTTTTGGAAGTTCTTGTAGGATATGCAAATGGAAAATCCAATAAGGCCTTATCTAGTTCAATATCTCATCCACAACAGGACCCTGGAGTACATGCTCAAAATATAGAGCAGAAGAATGGGACAATAATATGTAGAGACTCCTTGTATTATACTCTTCCAGATTCTGGAAGTCTGCTTCACAGTTTGAAACTGACTCTATCTCTGCAAATTTTTTTAAACTATCAATTTTTCACACAAATCTTTCAGCAGTCCCTCCCTGAGGAAAGCCTTATGATCACTTTAAAGCTGATGTCAGGTACTATTTTCTGATAACTCCTACTTACAGTGTGAGAGACACAAAATAATAGTACTCAAATAATTCAATCCCAGTCATTCATGCCCATCATATATTCCATGCAGTTACCTGTTTTCCAAATGGGAGAACCCTGCTATCTATTCACTCTCTCTTTGTGAGAAGTCCAGATTATCTTTCTTTGTAGTTTTTGCCTTACATTTTTTTTTTTTTTTTTAACATGGGCAGTCCACAGCTGTGTGCAGCATTCAAAATAGGTAAACAATTTGGATTCACAGAAAGGCATACAGAGGCTTCCTGGGTTTTTCACTTATTTTCTTCTTTTGCGTGTCTTATGCAAATTCCCTCTTTTGAGACATTTTCCTGACTTTTCTGACTGCTCCTGAGCATTGACTTCCCTTGTCCACTCTGCCATATAAGGTAATTACTCATCATGTCCAACATACACATGGTCATTGTTCATGTCAGTTGTCTCAATTCCATATATTCCCAAAATTCTCTCACTCCTGTCATTCTAGGCTCCTCTCCCCAATCACATTTTCCCAGTTCATGCTGAGGCCTTGCTCTGCCTTTTTGTCTCGTCCTGGGTGTTGAACCAGAACATAAATAAAGCTAATGTGAAGGTATCCTGGCCTTCAGTTTTTCATTTAAGGGCTTAAATTGTGTTTCCTAAACCCTCCCCACCCTTTCTTGTGCCATCAGTACTCACAGAGGACATAACCATCTGCTTTTTTGCAGACACTGTCAGAATGACTCATTTGAAGAATATCTACAAAGGAAATACCTACTCTGGAGGCATGGAACCAAACTGCTCTTGCTGCTACAAGTCCCATTGCTCATGTAACTTCCAACAGCGGCTCACTTATATACCTCATTCATCAGTAGAATCAACAAACATGAAAAGAATACTGAGGGCAAGGAAAGATATGACTATCGTCTTGCAGGGACATTAACCTTTTGTGGTATCTCTAATTTGATTGTTCTCGCTTCAAGAAACCTGACTCAGGGAGGTAGCTCACCACTGGGGAGAAGGAACCTGTTCCTGCAATACGTGTTGGAGCTCCCTCTATTTTCTGGTGTAGCACTGGGGTTTTATTGTGTGAATGACTATACCTTACCTGGGAAGTCAAACAATCACTTTTTCAAAATTTTCTTGCTCCTCACCAGAAATCTACACCTTCAAACAAATCTGTTGTGGTCTCAGTTTTACCTGTGTCTGTAACTCAGCAACAGCCAAGCCCTTCACAGTTCCACAAAACCAAAATAGAGAATAACTGGATAATTTAATCAGAAAAGGCTCAAGAATCATAGCACAACACAGCAAAACATGAATCAACTTTGTTTGTGGTTTTCCCATCCCTGGAAGTGCTCATGGCCAGGCTGGATGGGATTTGGAGCAACCTGGTCTCCTGGTCTAGTGGAAGTTGTCCCTGCCCATGGCAGTGGGTTGGAACAAGATGGTCTTGAAGGTCCCTTCCAAACCAAACCATTCTGTGATTTCTATTATTCTCTTGTTTTCTTGTAAAAACAAGTGCATTACATGTTAAAATAAGCTGAACAATCCTTCTGCTCCATTTTGCGTGTTCTAGGTATCAGAAGAAATTCAGGCATTTTCACTTCAAGTGTGAACAGTTCAAGGAGACACAGTAAAAAGCAGTGAGAGTAGTAAAATAGCATCTGTGACTTAACAAGAAATTTTTAAAGAACATATATGTTTTAATCTAGAAAATAGAATAAAAGAATATCTTAATGATTTTCAAATTCCTAAAATATATTGCCAAGAAGGTAGAACTGAACTATTCTCCATTTCTGCTGAACTAAGACTATGTGCTAAAATTACTGCAAAGAAGATTTACAGGGACAGAATTTTCTACTAAGAGTACTTAAGCACAAAGGCTAAATTGCCACAGAAATTTTTGAATGCCTGTCTTTGGAAGCTTTAAGGAAGAGATTAATGAAACATCTGTAAAAAAGCAATGTAGCTTTAGTTTATCCTGCCTAGAGGAAAAGAAGGATTAGATGACCTTTTAAATGGGGTCACATTTTTCTCTTATTTGATGGTTTTGTCTCATCTTGAGAACAATATTTCACCACTGGTATTTAAGAAACATTATATTTTTTTTCCTCTGGGGAAATCTATTATTTAATCTGAAGTTTTCTATTTCATTAATGTATCTCTGTTTCTCTGTCTCACCTGTTGATATTTGTTGTATATAAAAATATTATGATAACAACAAGAAATATTATGAGTTCAGTAAGAGATATTTTCTGTGAACCTCACTCAACCGTATTTTAATCTATATAGATTCTATAATAATAATAACTTTTATAAATGAGGATAGAACTAGACCTGCAGATTTGGTTGTAGGTCATAGGGGAAAGATAATCAGCTACAGCTCATTTAATTAACTTTTTTAAGCTTCTCACATGCTCAAAGGGCACATAATTTTCTTTCAATGTGAGCTTCAGTTGCACTATTCTAAATTTATGTGTTTGGGGTTTTTTGTGCTGAAATCAACTGTTACTTTTCTTGTCCAAGAAAACTGGTGTTGTTAGACGTTTCTAGGCACTAGGACCCTTGAGGTAAGGAGTAATTTAAAAGTGAGGAGACTCTTGTCTAATTTTAGACATCTGTCCTATTTATAGCCCACTCAAGGCTGATCTCGCAGACCCCCTTCTTAAGCAGTGGAAAGAAACACATGTCTGTAGCCTGATTTATCTGACTTATAGCTCAGGATATCAGGAACTGCATCCCAGAAGTGCCTGTTTCTCTCACTTCCAGTGATAACCAGCACAAGTGTTGATCTGTGTACTTGTGTCTCAGGTACCTACAGTTTACTGAGTTGACACATTCATCAGCATTGATTTGGTCTAATGGATGAGAATAAAAATGCCACAGTTTTTTTCCTGCATTCACATAATGTGGTTCCAGGACTTACTGGGAGTCAAAGTTTAAGATAAGGGCCAGAATACAAAACCCTGGGTTACAAATAGGGATAATAAATCTTGCATTTCATCAGGTGAATTCATTTACCAGACATCCAGCAGAAGGCATATAGCGTCTTGAGGTTAGTACGTGAGAACAGACAGTCTGGGATTTAAGAAATTAACTGGATGGAGTCCTATTGCACAATTATTTAAAAACCATTGTCCACATACAGCACTTTATAAGAGTTCAACCCACTGTAAAAAACCACCTGGAGGAAACAGCATATGGCAGACATTGGTCATCTGTGTTAGTAAACTGCAGGCTAAAAAAGATCTTTTAAAGAACTTGTAGGCACCAACCAAGTATGTTCCTGCATGAGGTGGAAATTCCTCAGTGACAGCCAGGAACAACATGAGACAGGTAAAATTCTGTTGTAAAAAGAGTTATTACAAGTGCAAAAAGCAGAAGGTCAGACAGAATCAGGAATAATTCCTGTCAGTGCAGATGTGCGAAATATCTCCATCACAGAGAAATATGTGGAAAAAGTGGAAGGAATCAACATCTTGTGTTCTGGTCAAGGAACTGAGACTCCTTCTACTAGAGTGAATACCAAACTCCCTAGCAACTCCTTTGTTTCCCTGCAGTTTCAGAATGTTGTAATGGACAAAGACGGGCTTTTCTAAAGATGAAAAGGGAAATCTTATTGCTGTCTGCAGCTACCTAGTGGGATAGTGCAGACAAGATGGAGCCAGATTCTTCTCAAATGTGCACAGTAGAAGAAATAAAGGTAATGGACACAAATGGGAGCACATGACATTCTGATTCAGTATTAGGAACTGCTTTTACTGCAATTGAAACAGTGAAGCATTGGGACAGGTTGCCAACAAGTCAGGAAATCTCATTTCTTCAACATATTCAAAATTCAACTGCTTAAGTCTCTGAACAACAACACTGATCTGGCTTTCAGAGGGAAGACTGGACCAGAGGCAAATCTCTTGACCTTATGACAAAATTCTCATGACAAACTTCTAACTTAAATTGTACTTTAATTCTGTGTGAGTCTATAGGTATAGATGAGTCTTCCAGTTGGTCTCCAGCCAAGATAATTTTAGTACTCTCTCAGCCAGAGAGTATGATTTTGTCAGTTTTCCCACTGGATGGGAAAATTCAGTTGAATACCAAATGCTGAAACCACTGAAAGTAATGAAACTGCCGTCCAGTTAGGCAGAGTAAAACATAAAATCAACAGACACTATTGAAGTTATCAGAAGATGACTTTGGGTATAAATGGTTGACTGACATCCTTTAGTGAGTCTCACAGATGTGACCAGAGGTCAGCATCAGGATGCAGTCTACCCCAGTTCCTATTCAAAGACGACTTCATATTTGTTTGTTTGATTGGTTGTTTTTAAAGTTGTTATGACCCATGCCATGAGGTGGGGTAACTGAAGTTCTTGCTCATAGATCACTTGGGAGGGTTAGAGTGAAATGACACTGAATGATCAGTGTATATGTATATGGCAGGTTTATTTTAGAACAATTTTGCTGCAATGGAAAAGAGTTATGTAGCCATTTTGGTTATTATCTATAGAAATATAGCAATATAAAAGTATGACCATATCACTTAAGAAAATATAGAAGTGTGCTGATTTAAAGGTAAACCAGCAGGAGGAATGAATCTAACTCAAACAGATTACAAGTCAGAATTACAGTTTAGTAAAAAGATCACAATAAGTACAAGGGTACAGAGGGGAAAAAAAGG
>JAWWEU010000041.1:9122793-9188679 GCA_035583155.1 Acropternis orthonyx
TGTGATTGCACTCAGGATGATCTGCTCCATAACCCTGCCAGGCACCGAGGTCAGGCTGACAGCCCTGGAGTTGCCAGGGTCAGTCTTGCAGCCCTTTTTGTGGATTGGGGTGACATTTGCCAACTTCCAATCATGTGGAACCTCCCCAGAGAGCCAGGACTGTTGGAAGATGATGGAGAGCAGCTTGGCAAGCTCTTCTGCCAGCCCCGTCATCACCCTAGGATGGATCCCGTCTGGTCCCAGACTTGTGAGGATCCAGATGGCTCAGTAAGTCACTAATTCATTATGTTAATCTTAAATTGTGCACATTGAGATGCTGTTATAGGATAGGAACCAACTGTTGATTGTAGGAAAATACAGGCTAATGAAAAGGAATTTCTGCTGTTGGGTAGAGGGTAGAAACTTGAAGCTTAAAAATAAAGGTTCATTTGGTATCTGAAATATACCAAAAGAAGCAAAGGCACCAAAAAGAACAACAACAACAAAAAAAGTCTCCAAACATTTACAAATATTGCATCTGAGTTTTGGGAGGCAGCAGGGTCAGGATCACAGGGTAACTCAAGTAGAAAAATACTTCAGAAGTTTTTTGGTTCATTCTTCTGTCATCTATGAGGTAAGATCAGGTTGCTTAGAGTTTTACTTAGACTGTTTTTAAAAACCTCCAAGTAGAAGGCTGCACTGCTTGAGAAGTCCCCACAATGGGAAGGCTTCTCCTTCTCTCCAGTCCAAGTGTCTCTTAGCTGAATCTATGTCCAGTGCCTCTCATTCTCCTACATCACACCAGTGTGAAAAGCCTGGCTCCAAGTAAGAAATTACTTTCTTGTAGGAACTGGAAGCCTGCCTGACACTGTAAATATTGAAGGGCTTCAGATCCCTCTGAAGTCTCCCCTGCAGGCAAAAAAGAAGCCTTAGCCTCTTCTCTTACCACAAATGCTCCAGTCCATCATTGTGGTCATCTGCTGAACTTGATGCTGTTTTTCCTGTTTTGTGGAGCCCAGAACTGGAGTCTGTGTGTCATTTAACAAAAGCTAAGTGACAAGGAATAATCACTTCCCTGGATCTACTGAGTGTGCTCCTGTTAATATAGCCCAAGATGCTGTTGGCTTTCTTTCTACCAGTTGCATTTTCAGCTGAATCTCAATTCAATAAGATCCCCAAGTCCATCTACACTAAGCTAATCTACAACAACCTCAGCAGCCCAACTGTGCAACCAGATCTCTTGTTTCAAAGGTACTGCAGCTTGTTGGCTGCATATGGAGATCTAGGTTTCCCCATTTGCTTTCCAGGCTGTTTGCATTTGTGTACACTTGCTTAGGGAGTGTGGCTTTCTTTACCCTGTTTTATCATACCTGAGGTGTCATTTTTTCATGTCACCTTACACCTTTTGCTTTCCATCACTGTAGACTTCTATCTCACAACAAAATCTCACTCCTCTGTTATTCCTAAAGTATTACTAAATAATTTCTCAACAGTTTGGCCAGCTTTGCCAAGTGTTCTTTCTCCCCAGCTGTTCCTCATCCTCTGAGAGAGAGCTACAGTTATCAAAGCCAAACCCCTATCACCAGGACTGCTGTGCAAAATCAAATGTTGACCCACATGATCCATGCCCTACTCCCAATCCTTGTCCTATCCGGATCAATGAGAAGGCCACTTTGGCCCTAATGTCCTACACTTTCCCCTCAGAATCATATAGGTCCTCTTCACTTGTTCAGTGCCTCCTGGACATTACCATTGGTGTTCACATGGATTATCAGCATGAAATTGCAGTCTAAGAGCTCAACGGGCTTCAGTAGTCTCCCTGAAATACCTCAAATCTAAGCCCCAAACAAACAGCAAACATCCATGGTTATCAAGTCAAGCTACCAAGCCTTGAAATACAGTCTCCCACTGCTGGCACTTGCCATGCTCCCTGGTTCTGCTATGAGTGGCAGGCTCAGTTCACTCCAAGTGCTCACCAGGCGGAGCTCGCAGCCTCTTGCCTACTGCTGGAGACCAAAAGTATTCTACAGTTGAAGATCTGTCATTAGACAAACAGTCATGCCCCTCTTACCAGAAGCCACAACATTCAGCATTCCTGGCCCTGTGAGTCTCCAGGTGGCCCCAGGCAGTCCTGGCAACCCTCAACCCAGAAGTCTGCACTTTCTCTGGAGCTGAGTCTGTGCCAAGACCTCGGCTGTGCCTGGGACATTTGTTCCAGTGGATGCTAGGGACAATATCCCCTGAGGTGTCACATCCAATGCTGAGCATTCACACACTGTCTTCAGCAGAGTTCCTGCCCTTTTCAGAGTGATGCTCTGCGCCCTAAGTTTTGCAGTTCAGCACCCATATTCCTCTGTCCCTAGTACTAGTGGCATTAGTGCATGAAACTGCCTGATGGAAAGCCAGTTTTTCCCACCTGCAACCTGGATCTGAGGAGCCTTGAACTTGTTCCCAGAAGAACGGGAACAGAGGCCAGAACCATTACATAAATTGCAAGCACCAATAGCAATCAATCTGAGGAGTGTCTGAGGCCCCTACCCACATCCTGCCCACACACTGCCAGTCCTGAGGTCACAGCACTTGCAAGGGACAGTCAGGTCCAAGTACATAGTGGATGGAGGCTGGGCACAGGTGCCTGTCACCCCTTTGTGAACTTCCCTCCATGTCCCTTCTGAAGAAATGGGCCCATGTGTTGCTCTGTGATCTCACCTTGAGAGACTGCTATTGTCTCTCAATTTTCTCTTCTTACCACTAGTGATTTCCTTCTGAGCTAATTGTGCTTCTCTGTTATCAGCTCCACCTTATCACTGGCCATAAACTGATCTGCTGTGGATCCTGCTGGCATAACAAGCTTAAACTATATTTATTGCCTGAATTGAAATGTAAAGTAATTTTTCCAAAACCCAGAGCTGCTCGTTATACTGTGTAAGACCTCTGCCTCTCAGAGTTCACAAATGTGTTTTCCTAATGGGCCCATTAACAGGAGTATTTACCCAAAAATGAAGAGAAAAGCAAACAGTAGGCACACTTGGCTCAGTTCCATGGGGAAGTTCCACCTTGGTCCTCACAGGGGAACAGCTGCATATTCCTGATCTATGACTACTGTAATAATTTCTATTTTCCCATTTTGAACCTGATTATAGATTCTTCATGTGTAATAATCACAAACCAAATTTTGATTCCTTCTGACACTGTTCCCAGAATTATTCTAGAGAACTCCATAGTTGAGTTGTGTGCTGTCTACAACCATGTATCTTCCAGATTTCGGTTTGCATTCCTAACCATTTTAAATGAGCAGTGTTTACATTGAAAACCTCTTTCTTTCACAGTAAACATACATGCATATGATGAAATACTTGAATCCTAAACTGCAATGCACATATTTTCCTTTTCCTTCCTCCATAGAGATTGCACATTAATTAATCAAGCCATTTGCCATATGTCTCTGGTAGTTTTTTGTAGGCCTTCCCTGGTAACGCGGTCAAAACATAGGAAGTATTCCATCCCATATCTTTACCTAATCAAGTGTATATAGGGCAGAGGAGGAGATTCTCTCCCTGTTTTTCCTTCTCAGGTGAGCTCGGTGACAAGTCTCAGTGTTTGGCCTCTCTTATCTGTGTGAGCAACGCCTGTCCGAGCATTGTTGTCTGGGCTGGTGGCAGAAGTGAAGAATCTGATTTTCCTAAGGGAAGTAGTGAGATTTCTATTGTGTTCTTCATTTTATTGAGCTAATTCCTAAGTTTTGATTGTGTATATCTGTTTGGTTTTGCCCTTTTCTGTCCCTTTCCCTTTTCCCCTCTTCCCCTTTCCCCTGTTGGGATTGTTTGGAATTCCTGTTTTTTGTGTATGTAGTGTTTAACTGTATGTAAATGTAGTATATGTAAATATATATATATACATTTTTTCTACCAATTTCCTTTGCTACTTTTTTTCCCTTTCAGGAGAGAGTTGGTGGAAGGCTGTCCTGCTGCCCTGCTCTTCATGGGTACTGGTGTTTTGGTTTTGGCATGGGATTTTTTACAGTCCTTCCAATAAAGAATTAGGGTGGAGTCCATAGTGATCTGAAATTCTAACAAACTCACATACTCTCTATTAGCATTAGATACTGTTTAAAAAACAGACCAGTGGGGGACCTGCGTCACTGTCATTTTCTGAAAAGAGACACCTGAATCTACTTTTCAAATATCAAGATTTCCTTGAAACATCCATGGAAATATAATTTATTTATTAAGAAAATTAAATAATATTACACATTGATATGCTTTATTCATTAATACTGTTTCATTTTGATCTAGTATTATGATTTACAGGATGCCTTGACATAGGGTTCAGCTTCACAGAACTGAAATAGTGGCCAGGTGACGCAAACCTCTTATTGCATGTGTGGGATCCTCCGTGGTGTTTTGAAATGAGTTCACATACACATTGCAAGTTTTTTCTGGAGTTGTATGGTCAGGAAACTTGTATTTAATCTTTAAATTCCTTTCCAGCTTTTTTCTTCTGTGCTTGAATTCCAAAATAGTTTTTGTATATTTGTTAAAAGTGGTGACAGCTGCAGCCATACAACAAGCGAAGGAAGCCCATGCGAGGCTATAAATAAAAAGGTTTATCAGAAATTAGCAGGACATTTTCATATCCAAGCCCTTCAATTTATTATTTTTTTTTTTAAACACTGCACACGTGTGGTTGTATCGGTGTGTATTAGTGAAACATGAGCACTCTGGGTGAGGAAGAAAGATTCTTGGTTAATGGCCATCTACAGACCTGACTGTTGCCTCTACATATTTGTTACAATATTCACAGTTGACATTCCTGTTTAATGAAACCCCATCTCCAATTTCTCTGTATACTCTGCTTAGAGCTTAATATCAGAAAAAGGAATTATAAAATAAGTATGCATAAAAAATTAAAAGGTACAGTTACTAAGAGTACAAATCTAAGAGGAGACACTGAGAAAAATATGTGTGAATGATTCAAAGGTGTAAAAATTGACAGAGAAGACAGAATTAAATAGTTGACTAAAGCAGGTTCAGAGCACTGAAATGCATTCCTGGGAAAATACAGATCATGATAAAACAGGGAGCAGAGAATATCAACTATGAAAGGGTGAAAGTAAAACCCTAAGAAGACAGAAGTAAATAAAAAAAATTATATTGAGGTACAATTTGTTAAAAATGTGAAATTCCAGACTATAAGCTGGCAATGCATGCTGAAGTTGTAAAAGCAGCATGTAAAAATAGGTTCACAATGGCACGGATCAGAATTAACAGTGCAGGAACTTGCTCATCAGTGGCTTTCTTAATATGGCAAGGTCACAATTATCAAATGAAGCATGCTTTGGTGGAGAAATCAATTTAAGCAACTCCTGTGTTTATCTCACCTCTCCCTCAGAGCTGTTTGTTACCACATCCTTGATGTGGTTCAACAAATTCATTTACGTTTTTAAGCAAATCCTTCTCCCTCCCCACCCTCTCTCCCCTCAGTATTTTTGGCCAGTATTGATTTCTAGGGTGATCAGAAATCAGATGTGTAGACAGAATCTGAGGATGGTGGAGTATGGCATAGAGAGGTGAAAGGATCCCAGAAGCAAGAAGGGGAGCAACTTAAGCAGTCTTTCAAACTATTTCCTGAGTAAGTCGCAAAGAGGGGGAGCTGTAGAAGAAATGTTATAGCAAACAGAGAGCAAGAATAGGGGAAAATCACCAGATTTACTTCCCCATGCAAACTAAGCAAGAATGGGACAGAAGGTCTACCCACAGTGCTGTGTAACCTGTGGATTGAGCCAACCATGGTAGATAGAACTGAAGATTCAGGTTCTGGAATAAGATAAAAGGGACAGGGCTTCAGTAGTCCTGAGTTGTGTAGCTGGTATTTTTGGCTGAATAACTGAAGCATAGTCACATCAGCAGACAAATTGATAGAACTGATGATGAAGCACAGGTTTTTTCAAAGGTGCCTTTCCTAATTGTAGCTCTTTGAAGGACTCAATGACATATGGGTAAGAAATTAATTTCAAGAGAGCTTCTATAAAGCAAAGACTGAAAGAAATTAATCTATTAGGAACAGATTCTCTTGTAGACCAATACTGTGCTAAAAGAGAAAAAAAAACAAGGGACAAAAATAAATGGTTTCTTTTGACAATATATGGGTATTGATGCAATTCTTCAGAGGTTTCTACCAGAAATTTTGCTTTTCCGTAAAGAATTTGGAAAAAATGGGGAGTGCCCAATCTGACTAGAAAGAACTGAGAGAGGAAATGATTCTTGTTACTAAGGGAGTGAAGGAATAAAGGACAGTTTGGCTGCAGCGGAAATTCAGCTTCAGTAAGAAGAATATTCAACTTCAGTTCTGCCCAGAGACAAAGAACACAAGGGACAATCAAACAGGTTGACTTGATAAGGAAGGAAACTAAAGCAACCAGTCCTTCATCTGCATAAGAGACATGCCAGTAGAAGCTGAACTGGATTATGGATTTTCCTTCTTCCTGTATGGAGCATCCCATGTGAAGGGAGTTATGTAAATTTAATACAGAAAGCAGTTCTTTAGAGATTAAATACTGTCTCAATCTGAGAAACACGAGGAGAGTGAGAGATTCACCAATACCAGAAACATCTTCCAACCTCCAGGAAAGCTGCTGAAGAAAAGAAAACAGGAACATGGAAGGAATTTTTGAAGAGATGTTCAGGGATACCACAGAGTTAGTCTCTTCATCATTAGCAATTCCAGCACAATAAAGGAAAAAGAAAAGACTTAGGCCAGATGGAAGAAAAGCCCTGGCCACAGCAGCTGGATGTGAGGACAGAGGGGAAACTGTGGCAGGTAGAAGGTTCATGACAGAGTCTCAGAAGTTCTTGCAGGAATAGCTGCTCTAATAGGTCTGGTGATTGGGATGAAAAACTGCTGCCATGGGCCCAGTTCTTTGGGGATTTTTTCGCTACTAAGGAGATGATTAAATGTCCCAATGAAAAAAGAGCAGTATTTTCCTGTACCTCTGCCTCTCATGGTTTTGTTAGCCACAAGCAGATGCTGAGTTAATTAGAAAGAAAGTGTCAGTTGTAATCATTAATGCCCCCTTTTTTGTATCTGTTCTCTTTCCTCTTGTAAAAGACAAATAGCATCAGCATCCTTCCTCTCTTACCACCAAATGAGTTTTCCACATGCAGTCAATGGGAGAACAGCTAAGGGAGGCTAAAGATGAAGGTTCACATAACAGGAAAGGAGGTGCAAATGTAGGTTATCAGAAAAGAGACAACATTATATATGAAAGAGGACAAGGAGAAAGAAAACAATGGAGACAGCTGAGAGGAGAAAGTGAGGAACAGGTATATATGGCTTGCTTTATTTTGAGATTACTGTCAAACAAGGTGATGTGGCTGTCATTTAGGCCTAGAAAAAAGAAAGGAAAGGAAATTTAATAGAAAAATGGAGCCTAAAATTGATTAGAAAAAAATGCACTACATAGATCATTCTCCTCAGTGTCTTCCTGTATGCTGGTACTGATGGCTCGGAAAATCTTGTTGGTAGAAGCATTTCTTTGGGGGTTCAGTGGTCCAAGCTGCACTGAATCATTAGAAGGCAGTCATGAAATCCTCAATTCCTGAGTGTGTGCTACATGCTAAAAGTCATTAGTTCAAGTGCTCAGGAGAATGTTGCCTGTAGGAGCAGCAGTGATGACATCAGTGATTAACATGATGATGATGGTGATAATGGCATTGATGCAGTTGTGTCAGTTACACTACTAGTTATTTGGGTGTTTTTCTTTCCCCAGTAGGATGGAAAGGAGGGAACAGGCTCCTCAGTACCAATCTGCAGTTTTCTGTTTCCACTCCCACAGGAAAGGGGAGATAATGAAGGAACACTCCCCCTTTTTCCATTGACCATTCCTCCTACTGGTTTTAGGGGGAAAACACACCCAATTCTATTCATGAATGAAATGGAGAGACCTTCCAGAAAAGAGATCTCCAAAACAGGGAAATCAAATTATTGTTGCAAAAACAAATGCATGAATGAATGAAAGCAGTGAGAGTCAAAGAAGCAAAATGTAAGCCTGAAAAGACAGAAGAAGGATCCTGTACAGCTCCTATGATACCTGTTGAGGTCATCCAAGTAGCCCTGGACATTGTCCTGGGTATTGTCTGGATGCTTGGTGTCGGACCTACTCAGGCACATTCTTCCTGACAGAGCATGATCACACTTTCCACTTCGATCAAGTGGATGACATGCAGGTGCTGTGTCACCTCATCTGCTGGGCAAACATGGTAAAAGACACCCTTTGTCATGAACTGGCTGATCTCCAGCTTGGGAGGACTGACTAGACCCATTCTTCTGTGCTGTGAAAGCACTGGAGAAAGATCTTCATCTATACACATAATATAGCTTCAATAACAATAGCTTCAAACAAACTGCTTGGGAAACAGACTCCGGAAAGAGGCAGAATAATGTACCCTGACCTTCAAAGGAGATTTGAGTTAACAGCAACATGAAAAGTAACATAATAAAATACAAAAGAAACCTCTATTTCACTGCAAAAATCCCTAGTGAGTCTGCATCATAGGGACCATGTGCAGTTACAAGCTCCTGTTTGATAATGGTACAATTAGAGTAGAAAGAGCAACAAGAAAACCTGACAGTGTGAGCTGTGATCTCACCTGTTATAGTGTGTATGAATGAGATCATCAGCCTGAGCTCTGGTCTGACCTAAAATATTGATCCTGATTGACTTTTGATTGAACTCAATAAAGTTATTCCTATTCTTTTTCTCATTCACAGTTGGGGAAATAACAGCAGTTTTCAGCACCTGAATATTCAAAGGCTTGTTATTGATCAGGTTTTATGGATTTTCAAAGACACACTTCTATAGCAAAATAAATCTGAACAACCCTTTTTCTGCATAGATTCACAAGATCTCCTCAGGTATCTACAGGGCCAAAATAATGTGGATTTTACCTATGTCTATTTTCAAGTTTGAACCATCTTGTCTGAAATGTTACAGATACAACAATCTGCAGCATATATGTGATAGGAAAATCTCAGCCTAAATGGCTAAAGCTGAAAGAATTTTAAGCAACTTATGTAAGGCGGTTGTTCTTGGGAGATGAGGACACTAAATCTGGGTCTGATGCATATGGAGAAGAACCTCTACTTTGTGCAGGACTGTTAGATATCTCTGTACTGTTTGAAGGATGGCAAATGCAAAACTCACAAGCTTATATATTCTGTACAATAATCTAAGACAACTGAGTTTTGAGAACAACAACTGGTTACTGAACTGCATCCTCAAGAGTGAAAGTAAACCCATTGCTTATAAATTACATATACATTCCTTGAACATAGGGTAAAGAGACTGAAATGTAGTGGAAGACACAAATATAAACCACTAAATACCAATAAGACCAGCCATAATCCCATGTGTGAGGTCTCCAGTCTTCAGGACCAAGATTTACCGTCATTTGGAATACAGTTGTGTACATCATGTGAGCAACCATGCCCAGAAGACCTGAAAAGTATAATATTATAATAACATTAAACTGCAAATTGAGGACATTCTTCTTTGTCAATTTTTGCAGTTATCCCTTGAACTCCTGAAGAATATTTTATGCAGCATCTGAATTCCATAAAGCACTCAAAAGTACTGGACACTATAATTTAAGTGTGTTTAATATGTCATGTATTTGCCAATACACTTACTCACTCATACACTCCCTTAACACATATTCTCTATGCTAGAGGAATCTGGAGGAGCAGTGGGATGTGCAATTTTAAAAATCAACAGGCCAGTTGGATCTCATCCTCTGAAAACTTCTTAGTAATATAATCCTGATCAAAGACCAGCTATTACAGAAGAGTATTGCTCACTTGCTTTGTCCTGGACACATTTCCCAGAGTTTCCTGTCAGTCAGTGGAAAGATTTTTCAAAGTTGTATGCCCTTGCCCACTGCTGTAAATGCAGCCAGATTTATTAGTTATGTAGGTGGACAAAAAAGTGGACAACGTTTACTAAAATGTACTGAAAGTGTAGGTTGTGAAAGAGGCTTATATTGAATAATTTAATTTTCAAAATTGCTACCAGGTTACTGGCTAATTCTGGGGCTATCTGTTTTCCCTTAGCATTTTTTCTTCCACTAGTGAACTTCTCTGTAAACACTGATTTTTCTGTTTCCAGTTTCATTTACAAATTGATAAACACCCTTGAATTATTAACTATCCCACTGTCTAAAACACATGAATTTGTCCAAGCAGATGATCCCCTGCCAAGCTCTCAAGACCCAATTTGGTTGGCATTTCATGGATTCTTGCACAGCTTGCTCTCTAGTACACAGCATCCCTCAGGCTCTCAGGGACAAGAAGTCAGTGCTGACAGTGGGCTGGCTTCAGTAACTTCTGGGAAATGACCTTCCCTGAAATACTGGTGTTGACTGAACCACCACCCACAGGCAGTTATGAGAGCCCTTGGTGTAACACTGAGTCAAGAGGCTTCATGCTGTGAAGCACAGCCTTTGGTAGTCGTCTGGCACCACATGGCAGATACCTAACTGAACGGTTTGGGAAAAGTGGTTGGACTGTTGATGTGGCTGTCAGGAAACCGAGGGCAGCTGTCCATCTCCACCAGAGAGGTAGTGTGCTATAGCCATTGCTGACTTACACAAATTTCTGTCCTGATTCCTTCAGTCCGGCTGCTTAGAAATGCATATAACTGGAGTATGAACGTGAGCTCCTGTGTTGGAGCTCTCCTGTTAGCCCCTGTACAAGGATTAAACCCTGAGTCAAGCTCAGCATCTCAGCGGTGACTTCAGGGCAGTTTGGTTCCTGAAGAATGGTGAAAATGTTACTAATATAGATATAAAAGGCAAGCAAGTCATATGCCTGCATAGTCGTAGTGCCTGCTAAGATTCATTTTCATCAAAGGCCACTAAGGGCAACAGGACTGTGTTATCAATAATCTGTATTTTATGGCAGTGGAGTTAACTAGCAGTGCTTATGTATTTAAGAGAAAACTCATAAATTGCAATAATAATTTCTGTATAGTCAAGAGCTGCATATTGTGCATCATAAATCTGCATACCTATGGTCAGAATGTCAACAGTGAGATTCTTGTTTTAAATCATCATATTCTGCACCAGTTAGAATATACATTTGAGAGTTTAAATTAGTCTGAGCTGAAGATTGAGGGAACTGAGAAATTAAATACTAGCTTTAATGTGGGTTTTTTTGCAACAGTTAAATACTGTAATGGGATTTTCTTAATTGTGTGTTTTCAATATAGCTACTGTTTCCAATAGCTGAAGTTTAATTTGCTTTGGTCTGCAATGACATTAAAAATTATGAAAATCAAATAATTAAGTTTAAAATAGGAAAAGCTATAAATATGAAAAAATATTAAGAAATAATTAATTGAAAATATTATTTTTCTATAAAATTTTGCTTCATCTTATATTGTTAAGATCTCCATAAGTATTGTAAGAGTTTCGAAACTTGGACACAGTTGTTACTTCTCAGATGGAAGTTGGATATTCTGTATGTAATTAATTGAGATACTTGACTGTACCTGCTAATACGGTGACTACTGCAGAGAAGGCGTTGATCTTTAGCCCGTCAATGACAGAACTGCAGTAACACATTTCTACTGACATAAGAATGTTTCCTGTCAGAAGCAAAATGACGTAGAGAAGCTCGGCTACAATAGACAGCCATAAAACCCCTGAAAACCAAATCAATAGCACTGATATTATAAGCAGTCATTTAGTATTTTCACCATTTCCTTCATCAGCATTAAACAGAGGCTCAAAGGCTGTGAGGATGTTACGATAACATCTATGGGAAGGCTTCAATGTCAATGGACACCCTAAATTATAATTTTCTCTACTGACTTGGCCATTTAGTGGACGAGAAGTTGCATGTTCCTGCTATACATTTAGAAGCTTACAATACAAAGTGGGGCCATATGGTTTTATACTCAGCAGCTACCCTAAGATCACCATGAACCAAAGTTTGTACTAATAAAAAGAATTACTATCCAATTATCTAGATGTTGATGTCATGGTTCTGAGTCCAGAGAGAAGTTTAATGTTACAGCAGACTATGTCACCCAGCTAACAAACTGTGAGCCCGTGCACATAGCCACACTACCTGTGAGTCTGGTAATTAAATGAAATATTCCCCATGGGCTTAGCTTTCTATCAAACAGGATCTTGACTTTTTTGAGCAGAGAAACCTTAATGAACCCAAACATTCTCCAGGTTTCTCTAGTTATCTGCTAATTTGTCTCTTTTGGTTATGTGGTAATTGCATCTTATGCAAGAAGTTAATCCTTCCATTAAAGTCTCTCCGCCTGCTGTTTGACCTTTAGCATGCTGATGTCCCAGGAGCAGAAGGCCTTCTTGTGTCCAGATTCACAGTGGCATATGACCTTCCCCGAACTTTTTTTTTTTTTTAGAAACAAATAAGTGTGTCCTGACACACCTGATTATAGATTCAAATAGAGGTATCACATGAAGACATATGCAAACTGTCGTAACCGTAATTTTGACAATGTCTGTGGGACTTCTCTGATTCACAGACCATTTAAACATTAAATTCTTGGGGCAGGCTATCTGTGGACATTCTTATTTCTCCAGAAAATCTTTGACTCATTGAAAAATTGTGATTTTCTTTAGGAACTCCAGATGTTGCTTTGTCCAAAAGTTTTGCTGGTCCAGCTGTGACAACTTGCATCTTAACATTTTTGATCACTGACCCATCATTCCATATGCACTGAACAATGGTGACTGCGGCCTTGTATGAGACCCATGAGTGATAAACTCAGGAAGGATGAGCTTGCTGCATTCTGAGTTTTGTGCACACAGCAATCATGGATGTACAGAACACAAACTTGCTCTTCTGTGCAGGGCAGGAGCCTATTTCCACACAGAATTTCACTACCCAGGGAGAGCTTTTAAGTTTGGTTGTCATGCACTTAGATGCTATCTTGGCTTTCTTAATCTGACCTATGACACTTGCTGATGCTGTTCACAGAGTTAGTTTCAGCACAATGTTCACCAGTAGTTTTCCCTGTGATGAACTCTCAGGGCAGAGCCCAGAATACACCCATCATGTCTGAGGACCATATCTGTGTGACTATACCCATTTATGTTTTTCTCATGCTCTTGAATCATTAGTATACAGTGACAAGCTGCAATAGGTGGAAGAAAGGCTAGCCTTCAGAGACTATTTCTTCTTCCTCAAGGGGCTGAAATTGCATATCCAGGAAAATACTCCACTTCCAATGCCCTGGAAAAAAAAGACTTTTATCTTTTTTTCCTGGATCAGCCACTTGTAAATTGAGTCGTCTAGTCAAATCAGTGATGGACTGGCATTTTTACACTGGGGATTGGGCAAGAGAGGGGGTACTTAACATCATCTGCAGTAATGTTTTATAGGAATATGAATCCTTCTTTGGAAGAAGAGAATGGAAATGACTCCTCACAACTCTCTGTGAGGCACAGGGAGGGGATTTAGACTGCCATCAAGGCTGGTTTGGTCCACAGCACATCTCCCTCAAGTACCCTCAGCATATAAGACTGAATGTTCACACACTGCCTGTCCCTCTGCTCTCTTGGCTGTGTGGTGTAGGCCACAGAATTCCTGATGGTGAACAGGGAGGTATGATGAAAAAGAGGGCAAAATCTCAGGAATTTTGACTTCTAGTACCCATATTCAAAATAATTTCAAAAGCCATTCATATTCAAATGATGTGTCTTCCTAAAGGCATAGGTTGATATTTGAAGTCATGTGGACCTCATTGTGTAGTTGAAAAACTAAATAAAGTACAAAACATCTGTGTGGTATTAAAGCTAGCATTTTTGAAATTAAAATGCAGATACTTATGTTGGTAAATGTGATCAGGAAAGTTTTGATTGCACAAAAAAATATGCATATCTACCTCGATCAGAAGCTGGAGTCAGACTGATAAAGCTTCTACATTTCTCACCTGAAAAAAAAAAACAACTTAGGATTACTTTGCATTCTGTAATGATCTAAAGAATTAGATTAACAGAAAGAAGAAAATGCAAAATCTATCATAAAAGCTGAAACTGAGAGAAGATATTTTTGATGTATATTTGTACATAGAGTGCCTGGTACACCAGCCTACTCCTGGGGCTTAGCTAGAGAATCCTTACAGACTATTTCAAGGTAGAACCAGAGCCTGGAAGAAAGAGAAAGGCTGTAAAATGAGTTCTAAAGGGTGGTAGATTTGAAAGCCAGAATAGGAATATTATGAATTCCTTTGGAAGATGGTCAGCCTGGATGCAATCTTCCCTGTGAGAGGAGAGCTGCTCTCCTTACAGCAACAAGACTGATGCTCACTCGAATTCCTTCTAAGCTTCTTTCCAATTTGTTTCTGTAAGCTTTGATTTTAAAACCCATGTGACATCTTGACCCCCCCCCCAGATGCTGTGAACAAAGCTCTTGGAATTAATTCCACTCTACTCTGAAAATGCTGGGTGTTTTTTTCCAGCTCCCAACTGCACCAAGTTAAAAAACATGAACTGGCCATAGCAGATGCACAAATTACACAATCCTGGTATTCATAGCAATCACCACCTGAAAGGTATCTTTCGGACAAGCAGTTTTCTCTGATCTTTGACATTTACCCTCTTAAAACTGCATAACTTACAAGACCTTCTGGTAGAACTGGGTCTTCAGGATAGGTGACTGCAAAAATATTTGTGTTTTATAACACAAATGACAGCTGATTTGATTTCTCTGAAGTTCTGCTCTAGTTGTCATTTGTAAACTGATGAGGACAATAAGGGGAGCAATCTGGATTTACTATAAATGCTTGAATTCTGGAACCAATAATTCCCTTATATAAAGATCCAAAATTAACTAGAAAACTTCTATAATAGCAAGCTAATTTCTTTCAACAGGCATTTACATATGCAGAATGAGACTCAAACATCACCACTTTTGACAGGTAAGTCTCCAAATCATGTTTTAGTAGGATGAAAAGAATCTTCTTCTGCTTTGATTTATCAAAGGTGAGATCACAGTAAGAAAGCAGAAATACTTGTGCTCAAGAGGAAGTCCAGGAACTAACTTAGATCCCACAGATTTATTACTGCAAAATATTTTTAACACAAAAAAGTCAGTTTGTGCTTTTTATGTTGCCACAGAGGATCAGAAATGTAATTTAAGACAAGTATGTTCATTTTTGACCAAGGGAAAATGAAACATTTTCCTTTTAAAGTAATTAATTTGCCATTATGGTTAGAATAATAATAATTAAAAAAAATTTCATCTGTACCACAACCTGCCATTCTAATGTTCTTTGCAGACTTTATTAGGAATTCTTTAGGAATTGACTAGATAATACCCTCTAAGGTTTCCTTTGTCAGAGAAAAGCAACTTTTTAAGGATATGAACACAATAAAATGCATACATGATAGTGCAGCAGAGGGGAAGGGGATACCAACAAAGTAGGAAGAATTCTGGTTACTTTCGGGAGTTTCTATGGTTTTACTTACCATCTTCATTTATCATTTCTTCACAGGAATACCAAATTCCAGCATGAAACTTTCGCTCAACGAACTTGTCATCTCCTGTCTCCCAAATATACTGCACAGCTTGGTTGTTGTTAGCATCAGGGTTGTTGAAGCGGATGCAAAGATTCCCTTTGCTTTCTCCTGTACAGAAAGGTTTGGCAACTTTTCTTGTCCCTTCACACCAGTAACTGCTACCGAATGCTGTAATAGAGAAGACTAAAGAGAGAAAACTAAGAGAAAATGCTGCTGAAGCTCTGTGCCGTCTGTCTGCCTCTGGAACTGAGGCTGGCATCCTCAAGGACTGTGCTAGCACTTATTCTAGAAACAAACGTTTACAAATTTATGCATCTATCTGCCTGGTGAAACACCTGCCTGTCTTTACCATCCCATTCTTCATTCCTCTCAGAAAATTGTACCAGCTTAGGAGTTAAGACAGAGAGCAGAGATATGGGCATGACCAGAAATCATGTGGCAGGAGAGATTAAGTATATAGGACAGTGTTGTTTGGCAGTAATGTGTTGTGGAAGAAATATGAGGAAGTGAGAAAATAAATTGTAGTCTGCCCCATGAAACACAGGAGTGAAAATACACAGAACACAAAAGCATTGGAAGAACTCCAGGATGCAATCAGAAAAGTCTTATATATACAAAAAAATTAAGCCTATTTTCCTTGATCGACAGATAGAGTCAGACTGATGGAACCTCTCTATTTCATAGCTAAGAAATAAATTAAATTAAAAAATGCTTCTGTTAAACTGAACACTGTTTAAATTGAATACACTTGTGACTCCTACTATAAAGAAATTAATAAGGAGTTAAAACCAGTTAGTAAGCTACAGCATTTCACAGCCTTTGTAGCACTGCCCAAGAACACTGGAAAGGCGATTGCATATGCTCGGAGTTCCAACAGCGACAAACGAAAGTTGTAAGTTACCCGACTTTGCTATTGATGGGTTCCTGGGTGCTGTCCAGTCTGCCTCTGTGAACACATAATACAAGTTTTGCTCAAGTTAGGTGAAACAGTAGAGAAAAGGCTGAATTACCCTCATTTTGTCTTTGCATCTGCTCTATCTGTGAATTAGCATTTCCTTTCCCTTCATGTAGGAAACATTTCCCACCTTTAAATGTTATATATATATTGTTTTTTCTGCCTGTTTGATGATGCAAGTAAGTGATGTAAAGAACCAAAAGAGCATGAGTGTTAGTAAGTGACTGCTTAATTTTACAACTCTAAAGTCATAATGGAGAATGATACCACAGGACAGGCACTGAACTTACATATAAATCTTCTAATGAATATTATTTGGATTTTAAAGACAGCTCTCTACCCAAATATGTCAGAGTTGGAGAAGCATGTGGCTAGATGAATCCCAGCATGAAACTCAAAGAAACAGAATAAATGTCTGCTTTAGGTTGCTACAAAGAGCTCAACTCACAGACCTGGCCAGCAACAGAGTGAAAGACCAAGCAGGTCTGGACTAAAAAGGCAGAGCAATTCTCACAACTCTAAAGTCAGATATCGATTGAGCCAGGAGTTAGTATTTTCTACATCTTTGTCTTACTGCATTTTCACAAGGATGTACCATTTTGGAACTACATGTGAATCATCTGTACGTTGACACTGCTTCTGGACAGCATTATCAACTGCCCAGCAAGTGGAGGAACAGGACTGATGCCAGGGAAGGAAGGAGGGAAGTCCTTCTAAGGTTTAAACACTTATCAGTGTTTCTATTCCCATGAATAATCTGCATATAGCTGTATTCAAACATATTTCGAGGCCCGTGAAACCACTGATACCTTCCGGTTGACAACTGCACTCCGAGAGATTTCATGGAGCCCTAGCAATGCTGGTATCACAGCTTTCAAATCAGTTCTTCATATAAGAAAGCTCTATACAATAGGAGAAAGGTATTACACAAGCATTTATGGGTTAGTTCTGTCAAATTGTGAAAAAAAGAAAGAAAATAAGAGAGGAGCAAATAGATTAGCTGGACCTTCCTTCTAAGTGTTATATGCAGTGATTTTTGCTTGAGAGGACACCAAGGTGTGCAACTGTGGCAAGCATTCAGCAGTATGACCTTCCTCACTTACAATGTTCTAGTAAGAATTCTGAACAGTTACTCAGAAATTCAAACTTCAGCTCTGCCTGCTGTCTTTACCACCTAGGGCTACGATTTATTAGTATCATAACAAAACACTGTGGTCTCTTGCTCTGATCTAGTCCTGAGAAGTAATAATTCAAGGCAGGGATCACAGAGTTCTTTCAGGTTTACACTTCAGATGATTTTTAGAAGTGAGCAGGTAAAAACTAACTGCTTGTAGATGTCAATAACTAAAGAACAGCCTCAGCTGCTGAGTGTTAGCTATCAGTGGTGAAAATTGGGGGACTTGCATGCTTGTATGCAAGTGGTACAGGGCAGTCCATGTCCTCAATGAATCACAGAATCATAGCATGTCCTGAGTTGGAAAAGACCCGTAAGGATGATAAAGTCAAACTGCCAGGCTGCTGGAGTGGGCTGGATGCATTTCCACTCTGAAGAGCACTTCCATACCCCATGTCCAGGTACTCTTTTTTTCACCACATCCAGACTTTATGTAATGATGGGACATGGGTGTACATCATGCCCTTCCACATTCTGGATTTGTCCAGAAAAGAGTTTTGTCACATGTGTAGAGAGGAAGTCAGGTCCCACTAGTGGCCAGGCTGATGGGGTGTGCTGCAGGGTGTATCTGCCACACTTCTTGGGTTTACCCTAGGTCTGTCATTAAAAACTACTGGGTTACTGCTGGCCTCCACAGTCCCAGGGAGGCACTTATGCCTGTTCTCCAGCTTAGCTGCTCTTGCCTGGGGGCTCTGGACAACAGCAAATTTAATATGAATCATCAGTGCCTTGGCAGTGCCAGTCAGGTGAGGGAAGGAATTGTCCAGCTCTGCTCTGCACTGGTACGACCTCACCTGAAGTTCTGGGGTCAGTTTTGGGTGCCATAACTAAGAAAGATCTAAAACTATTGCAGAGTGTCCAAAGGAAGGATATGAAGATGGGGAAGAGCCTAGAGGGGCCATACAAGGAGCAGCTGAGGGAGCTGGAGTGTTCAGACTGAAGGAGACTGAGGTCAGACCTCACTGGGGTCTGCAGCTTCCTCTGGAGTGGCAGTGGAGGGACAGGCACTGACCTCTGCTCTCTGTGCCAGTGACAGGATCCGTGGAAACGGCTGGAGCTCTGTCAGGGAACCTTTAGGTTGGATATTAAGGAAAAGGTTCTTCCCCCAGAGGGTGGCTGAACACTAGAACAGGCTCCCCAGAGAAGTGATCATGGCTCCAACCTTGACAGAGCTCCAGAAGTGTTTGGACAATGCTTCTATGATTCCCTGACTCTGGAAAGGACACCAGCCATCCTTCAATACAAACAGAAGTTTCCTTTCACTTAAAAACAGATGGAACAACATCCTTTGGACTCTCCATATTCTCAGCTCCAAGCTTGACAATTGTAAGCTAGACCCTAAAATTATTGTATTATAAATTATTTTATTTTCTAAACCTCCGTAATACAACAATTTATTAAGTATTCAGGCTTTTCTCTACAACTAGAAAAATGGTGAGCAATTTTTTGAAAATTAAAGGTGAAATTCTTTGTCAGGTTCTCCAACTTGGCAACTAAAGCTGTGAAGAAAATACTAAATGTCACAAGAATTGTAGCAAAACTTTAACTTTTGCACATTTGGATTCTCCCTTATCCTACACTGGCTGTGCATATTTGACCAAACACACTCAGGAAGCATAAAACCAGCTATTACTTAACTGCTTTCTAACAGCCAACAAGCTGCTAGCTGTCAGCAACCTTCCTACACAAAGTTCTTCTGTGTTCTAAGGCATTTTTAATGGTTTTGTGAGATGTGTATAAATATGTGTGTGTATTTATGGATCAGGATTTCATTCTGGCAAAACCACTGGCAGAACTCCCATGGAGCTTCAAGGGAACAGGATCAGCCCTTTAATGTTTTAATAGTTTTCTGACTTCTTATTGGCTAAGCTACAGTAAGCAAAGTTACTGTGAAGTTTAGAGTAATCTCTCTGCCTTTAGTCAGAAAAAAATGTAGTTGGAGTCTAGCAAGCCTAGAGAGTTTAGGACACTTCCTCATTTATTTGTAGAGAAGATTCATGGAACAGTTGCACTCATAAAAGAAGACATTTTTGCTCTTTTTTTTTTTTTTTTTTTTTTTTTTTTTTTTTTTTTTTTTTTTTTGGTACAGGACGGAGTTATACGATTGAACTATAGTAGAGTGAAATAGCAGCATATTGGGGCAAATTTATTAGAATGGGCATGGTGACACTTTTCGGTCTCTATTCCAGCATGGGACTCTGGACCAGATTGTCTCCCACATCTGCCACCTCTGTCATGATACTGTTTCTCCTGAAACAGGTAAGCTAATTCAATAATTAATAATGGACAGTATAAAAATAGTTTCCTACCACATAACATTTTAACCTTCAAAACGGGGTATTTGTTTCAAAAATTCTGACATAACATTTTATTTTTTATTACAAATTAGTCATAAGAAATATTGTCTGAAAAACTGTAGAGTTTTATATTAGAACTCACTCTAACTAGGTAATTTATTACAATTTTCTTCTATTAATCCTCATTAACACAGGGAATAAGTTGTGTTTACAACCATTTATACATTCTCTTTTCATACCAATGTTGATTTGTATTGAATTATATTTGATTTTCAGTTTTCCTGCCACATACCAGCACTATTGTGAATCATGTTTATTTTGAACTGTTTTTCCTCTTTTCTAAAAACCAGCTTTGCTTTGTTTCTGGCACTACCTTTTAGCCTTTCCCTTGTATGAGGGGTGAGCATTGAATCTCCCATTTGTGAAATCTGGTGTTATTAGTTTCATTCAGCACCTCACCTTCCTACAGAAGGCTAGTAAATCTATATATGAGTTCTACTTTTAATTCTTGTAGACATCCACTAAACTATTCACTACTTCTGGTTTTGCTAAATCCATAAAAAAATCTGAACGCTTACTTCCTTCTTCTATAGTGCCTTATAATTTGAAAGAGTTTTAGGTATTTAATTTAATAATTACATCTCAGTGTAATTCACTCCAAGGAAATTTTCATTTATGCTTTTAATAGTTATTATTCATTTATTAATATCAATCTTGATTTGAATAAATTATAAAAATAATTAGTAATATGTGGCAAATTTCAATTCAACTGAAGAAAATTCATGCATACATTTAGGGTATATTTCTATGAAATAAATGTACATAGGCATTAGTACAATCAACAGATTTACTCTAAACTGAAAGCTATAAGGTGTTTGTATCCACTGATTCTCCTCTTTTCTGGCTTTCTAAGGAAGTTAGGTTTGCATCTGTATGAAACAACTCTCAGGCATGTGAGACACCTTGGCCAAAGCACTGGTTCCATCAATGCTAACAGAAAATCTCCCAAGTAGTTCTTCAAGATCAAAACTTTACAAGACTGTAAATCACAGTGAATTACTTTGTCATAGTGGTTCTTGCACTTGTTCAAAGAAGTGTGTGCTATATTTCTTCCTATTTTATTTCATAGGAAAGAAAAATTTAAATGAATAATAGTACTAAATCACTATATCTGTATTTTCTAGCAAAAACCTCTAAAGATATGAAAAACAACAAACCTGGACCACGGCTGAAAGAATAAGAAAATATTTAAGTTTTTATTTCTAGTTTATACCTGAATTGAAGGGTATTTTTCCTGTCCACAATAGCATAGTCTGTATAAACAGAAATATTTCATTTCCCTGCTAGCTTAGTATAAGATATTAAAAGGGTGAAATCCTGATTATACTGTGGTCAGTTATGAAAATTTTAAATTTAAATCAGTCTGAAACCATATATAATCCATTTTCTAAATGCAACCTTCAGGCAGCACTTTCTACTGTATCCAAAATATTTTTGAACAGTGGTGTCATCTTGGTGCAGTTTGTGGGCTCTGAGCAAACTAAATAAATTGCTGATCCTTCTGGTGAATTTTGCCTAAATTTCAGTATGGGTCACTTTTGGTGCAAGCAGGGTTTCAGACTCATAGGCTGAGATGGTTCCCTGGATACCAGCAAAAGTTCAGACAACCTGAAGTGATGTTCAATGTAGGGCGAAAAACTTTCTGAGCTTCTGTGTTGGACACTGGAGTTTAATTTTTCCTGAGTCAGAAGTCCTGTTTAAGTGCAGTAGCTGAATGGCAACTGAAACATAAAACTGAGATCAAAAGACATGCAGAACTACATGTTGCCACTACCTGAGATCCCAGGAAATTTAGGTGAAGTTTGTGTTTCTACTATTGGACATGTACTGTTTCTAAATTTTGATAGCACTGAGTAGCGCAAAACTTAGATCACAATAAAACCTTGCTGGGATTTGTAATCATGATCTGTATCAGCTGCAGAGAGCTATTTGTTTGGTCTTCTCAGAACACAGCCACAGGACCCACACCCCAGCCCTGGAAGTGTTCATGGCCAGGTTGAATGGGGCTTGGAGCAATCTGGTCTAGTGGGAGGTGTCCCTGCTCATGGCAGGTGGTTGGAACAAGGTGGTCTTGAACATCTGTTCCAACCCAAACCATTCTATGATTCTATGACTTGGCCTTCTCCTAAATGGCAGAAACAGGAAAAGCCCCCACAATCTCAGCAATGATTGCTATACTTCTCACATTGACCTACACTGTAGATGATCCTCTTCCTGAGAGAAGCTGTGCCCATCTCTGAAGAACCATACAGACATGGATGTACAGAGGCAAGCCTGTCTATTTGACTTGTCAAATCCTTTTCACTTAGTTGAACACACACAGAACATCAAGGTGTCTCACTTCCTTCATTTTCCCTTCTCTCTTAGGTCCAGTGCCATGTTCCCAACCCACATGGTTTGCCTTCTAGTGCCAGATTAGTGGTATCATGCAAAATTCCCATTCTTGTGACTCAGATCTCAAGGGGAATGACATGAAACTGGGTCAAGGGGTGGATATCATGACCAGTGACAGAACCCAAAGAAACATCATGAAGCTGAGTCACGGAGGTTCAGGTTGGATATCAGGGAAAGGTTTCTACCCAGAGGGTGGCTGAGCATTGGAACAGGCTCCCCAGAGAAGTGATCATGGCTCCAACCTTGACAGAGCTCCAGAACTTGTCTGAGTTCAAGAAGCATTCAGACAGTGCTCTTAGTCACTTGGTGAGATTCTGGGGCTGGTCCTGTGCAGGACCAGGAGTTGGACTCAATGATCCTTGTGGATTCCTTCCAACTTGGGACATTCGAAGATTCTCTGTTTCTCACAGGACAGTGAATAACTCTCAATGCAGTTAATACAGACAGGCCTTAACAGGATGTCCCACCACCAAAAACACCGAAGTCTTCTGTCTGGGTAACCTACATCAAGCCTTTTCAAGTCAAGAAGAGAAAGAAAGCTGATTTTCCTCATTCCCAGGCACTTCTAGCATTCTTCGGCCTTTCTCTACACATATGTCCTCTCCCCAGAGAGAGTGGAATCCACTGCAGACTGAATAGTCACCTATGAAAAGCAAACTTGTTTTTTTAGTTATTTTTTTGGTAGTCCCTGTGTAAGTATCTGATAATCAATTAACAAATTGCTGCCATTCAAGTCATCATGGTTTGCTGTTGAATATGACCACCAGACAGTTATATTTTCCAGATAGAGTTGCACCAGGGACAAGTACTTCTCATAATTATTGTCTTATACTCCTTTTCAACATATTCCCTTGTATGTACAACTCCAGAAATGTCAATATCTTTCTGTACTGCGTTATTTAGGACATTATGAAGTTCTTCACAGAAGGGGTGATTGGATATTGGAATGGACTGCCCAGGGAGGTGGTGGAATCACCATCCCTGGAGGTGCTTAAGGAAAGGCTGGACATGGCACTTAGTGCCATGATCTAGTTAATGGGGTGGTGTTCAGTCATAAGTTGGGCTTGATCATCTCAGAGGTCTTTTCCAGATTAATTGATTCTGTGGTTCTGTGATTTTCAACTGGTGGCTCATGTCACTTCATTTCTACAACTAAATACAAATTTTCAAAACGTCCTTACATACATCCTCAAGCTGTGGCTTCTGAAAGGAAAGCATTGCATTAAGTTTATCATGGTGCATGCTCTGCCAAAGGTTTCATGTTTCTCTGTGGTGTAAATGGTCCTTATTCCCCCTGCCATGGGCAGGGGCACCTTCCACTAGACCAGGTCTCACCCAATCTGGCCTTGAACACTTTCATGGATGAGGTATTCACAGCTGCTCTGGGAAAACTCTTACATTCTGATTAGTAATTTAAATTTTTTTATATGTTCTTCTAAGTACATATAGAATTAATTTTTCAGATCAGCTGACAGCTTTTGACTTTTTTTTTTGTCAGCTGCAGCTCTGGTTTTACATAGACTAGATTTTTTTTCATCATGGTAGGAAACCAAGCATCTCACAAGTGTTTACATCAATAGTGACTAGGTATTGACTATTTGACCAGTTATTTGCACCTTTGAAGAAATGGACAAATACATAAGAAAGTGCTGGTGGAACTTTCATTTAAGCTTAAACTGCTCCTCACTCTGGTTGAGTTAAGCTGTTCATGACTGTGTGTCAACCTCATCTCCAGGAATGGAACCAAACAAGTGGTCAGGTAGCCACTGTGAGGCTTTCTTTGTATTTCCTTGGCTGTTTAATGCATTTGTTTATCAGAAACTGAAGTGTTCTCCCTTAAACTCTGTCTTAAAGTTGTGTCTACAAATGTGTCATATCCATGTCTCTGCTTCTTCAAATGAGGTTCACTGACTCATGAGTGTCTGAAAAATCTCCCCAGCCTTCCAGCATTTTGAAGCCTGGAGGAGAGAAATATCAAGATGCTTTTTATTTTGGAAACATATATTCCTTTCTCATGGCTGTTGTAAATATTCTGTCCTTATCTTACAAAGACATCAGAGGAATAATTAAAGTGTTTCTACTTCTTGTAATTTAAGGTAGGGTGTCTGGAAATTAGCCGAGAGACTAAAAGTAGAGTATGGAGCAGGTAACATTTTACACAGTAAAAACATGCATGAAATAATGATCCTAGATAAGAGCTAGCTCATAGTGTACATTGTTCTTATTTTGATTTATTTTCTTTTTTTAAAAAAAGCTCCATAGGTTCAAAGGAACAAATATAGGTGGAGTTCACAGCCATACATTTTTCTGGTTATAAATCTCAGCCCTTAGCACATCACCAAGCTCAGACAAGTGCAAGACAGCCATGCATGTGGGAAAGGCAGTTTCAAAAAAAGGGTCTAGTGCAGGCAAAAGGAAATTCACTTTTCCTGGAGAACGGAAAAGCATCATTTGGCAGAAGGATTGTTTTAGAAAATTTATATTTTTGTTTGCTCTCCAGGTTTCTACCAGTAAGGAGGTTTTCATTTTTGATGACTTGTAGGGACAGTGTTTTATGACTGCTGGCCTACCTCTGACCTCTCAAAGCCCTGGCTTCATGAGACCAGAGAACTTACTGCATAGAGACTGCTTAGGCTGGTGTTTCTTTCCCTGGATAAATAATGATCATGTCATTGTGTTAATTCTGAGCTGTAAGCAGCATCTAGCATAATCCTTTCTCTACTTCTTGGCTCCTAATTGGGCATTTCTTCTTCAGCTCAAATCACGTATCTTGCATTTAATTCTTCTACTTTTAGCCATTGCTTTTCTAAACAGTAATTATCAGTTATGGCCCTCTTAAAGGCCTCTGCAGTCAGAGTGTTCTATGATAAAGATGTGCCAGAAAGATGGATATTTAGGGAGAGCATGTTACAGTATGAGAGTCCCCTTGGGACAACTGCAACCCTTACATTGTTAAGGTGTATGCCACAGATGCCTACCACATCCTAAACACTTCAGTCACTGTATGTAAAATCATTACTAAAATTTCTCTATAGCTAAGAATTTTTTTTTTAACAGTAGATTTGATATTAGAATTAATTTCATCTTCGGAGATAAATTTAATTTTTTTTTCTCTATGCTAGCAACTGTTGATCAACATCCCTCATTTCACTTTTCATGCTAACATCTAGGCCTCTTTCCTTTCTGCTTACCTGCTCCCCACTGCCAAGGGGGGAACTCAAGGCCAGCATGTCCAAAGAGGGCTCCTAAGCCTCTACTCTCAGTCCCTTACCAATCACCACTGACAATCTCCTCAAGCCCTGTATTTCTGTGGCCACAGAGCTATCCATGTGTTACAAAAGCAGCAACTCTCTCCCATACAACATGCCAGAATTTGTCTGTGAAAACAAGTGCCTATTCAGACACTCATATCCTTTTTTGCTTCACTTGTGTTCTCAGCCTATCTTCACCCAGAAAAGAAAAGTGGGTGATAGGTTCAGTATAACCTTGTGTTTTGAGGGAAGATTGTTCTTGTTTTTAGTAGCAGCTAAACATATTTGGGCACAGAAGTTTCCTGAACACAGAAAGGGTAAGCAGGCAAAGGAAAAGAGCCAGAGCAAGTGTCCTGGTTCCAGCCAGGGCAGGGCTAATTTTTGCAGTAGCTTTGAGGGGGCATGGCCAGGACCCAGAGATTATTCTATACCACTTCACATCATTGCTGGGGGTGGGCGAAGGAACCCTCTTCCAGGGAGAAGAGTTCTTTCCAGTCAAGAAAATGTGGTAAAGGAACCCATCTGGTGTTGTCTACTGTTGGAAATTGTTTTCCATGTGAATAATCTCTTTTCTCATACCCTCTGTCATTAGTATTGATGCTGTTACTGCTCTCTTTCTTATCTCATTGCTGTTTCCGGTAAATTGCTCTTATCTCATCGTGTGCTCTTTGTGCCTCCAATTGGAGAGGGGAGGGGAAGTGGCTCATGGTTTTAGTGGAAATATTAAATTGGAGATTACCATTCCTAGACCATGACAACAAAGAGCCAGGAGCCTATTAGCATAGGAGCAGACAAGCAGAGGAGACAGCTCTTGTAATCATGGGATGGTCGATTTCCAGAGAGAACGCTGCAGAATCTGCTGTCATTAAACTGACTAAATCCAGAGTTAAGCCTGTCTGCAAGGCTCCACTAGTAAAAAAGGAGATTTTTCTTGAGGTGCTTTTATTTCTATTCTCTCTAAACAGATCACATCAATTTATCATATTCCAGATTAAACTCTCTTCAGAAATGCAACTCCTCAGGAAGAGGAAGATCCGACAGGAAGGCCTGTACAAAGTCAGCTTTGAAAAGATCTAAAGCATAGATATTACATATTGATATTAGATATTAGATATTGATATCAGATATAACATTAAATATTGAAAATATATTAAAAAAAGCAAACACAAGCCAACCCCATCGAAGCCTCAAAAACATGCATAAATCTCCTCAAAAGAAAGAAAAAAAACCCTCCAAACAAACAAGAAAAAAGAAAATATATGTACTTGCAAAAGCTCAGGACATAAAAAGAATCCATTTGTGTGAGATATTTTAAATGGAGAAAAGTTTGACAAGGGGAAAGATGATTTTCCATTTTATTATGTGGGTGGGAAATCTTGAGGGCAAAGATGTTTCTCACCTATGGACACAAGAGAAAAGCAAGACAGAGTTCTGTCCAGGCAAAAAGGGCAATAGAGTTGGTTCAGATGGGCAAGTAAAACTAAGATTTAAAAAAGTGCTTCTTTAAAAAAAAAAAAAAAAGAGGAAAAGAAATATCTATAGCACGGTTGCAGTTGCTGGTGAAATAAGTGGTCTTTGAAATGCTGGACACGAGTACAGAATGCGCCAGAGGAAAGGAGTTAGTAGTTGAATAACAAAGCTTATTCATTTACTGTTATATTAATTTAAAATTTTTTTTGCTGTACTACTCAACCAGGTGTGCTTGATTATCTTTAAAAGTATTCTAGAAATAAACAGCCCACAAAATTATCATCCATCAGATTCCTAAATTAAACTAGTAGAAACATAAATCCACAGGAAATGTTAGCTGACCTTGGCACAAGTTGACTGTAACAAGGCTGGAAAGACTGTAAAGTTAGTGAAGATCAGCACACATTTTCTACAGCAGAGGAATGATTGCCAATGTTTTTGGGCACCCTCACAGTTCCTGACAAATGTCTGTGTGGGTCTTTTAAAAGGTACTTTACAGAAGTTGAAGAAAATGTTATGGTAATATAGCACCATGGAAATACATTTCTTGTTTGGGCAAAGAGAGCAACTGAAGAAATTTCATTAATAAAATGGTGAGTTCCTGGCACAGGTTGCCCAGAGAAGCTGTGGCTGCCCCATCCCTGGAGGTATTCAAGGCCAAGTTAGACAGGGCTTGGAGAAACCTGGTCTAGAGGAAGGTGTCCCTGCCCATGGTGACAGGGTGGAACTCGCTAGTCTTTAACCTTCTTCTAACCCAAAGCTTTCTGTGTTGCTGTGATTCTATGATTCCTGGAGAAGGAATGTTTGTCTTTACCTCCCTTTTTATCTGCCATTCATCCATTGTCATCTCTGTCCTCTTCTCTCCTCTCCTCTGAAATTTCTTACAATGGAAAGAAACTTGCCATTAAAGACCACAAGTTTCTAACTGATTTTCCTCATGTACAGTATTTTCGCTCCCAGGCCAAAGGATCTCTTCTGGAAAAAACCACTACTGAATGGAATAAGTATAAACAGGAATGCTTGAAAATGCTACAGGAATCAACTTTAGATACTGGTAAGGAATTAAACAACACAATGCAGGAATGTGTTAAGTAACATTGATGAATATGCAAATATTCTTTTGCTTGCTTTGCAGAAGTGTGTGTCTGTTCCTAAGTTCTGAATCAACTAAATTCTAAGTTCTATCAGCTGTAATGATCATGCAAAGATGCCATCATAAAATTAATGGCTCTCTTATTCCTGAAACATATTATGTTCCTATATATAAAACCAGATTATATAAAGCAAAGGAACTACTGAACAGCTGGTGACACTGCATTGAGGCACTGAGTGCCTGGTCCAGAGGTATCTGCTAGCCATTTTTGGTAAGAACCTGGTAAGACCAGTTTTCACTTCTGTTTCAGCCCAAAGGAAGTCAATCCCAATTCCTGGAAACTATGCTGACCACAGAGGAACAGAGCACCCAGGGAAAAAAAAGTTGCATCCCATTTCTATAGTTTGAAAACAGAACTATGGTAAACAAGGACCCAAAATACTTGGGGCACCTCAGAGCCTGTTTTCTGCCTGGTCAAGGCAGCTGAGGAGCTGCTGCCTTCTCACAGGACTGCTTGTGCATTGTGGGACATGGCCATCAGATAATAAGCTAAGATAAAGAACCAGGTTTCCCCATGTTCACTTGACACAAAGATTAGCTTTATGTCCCTTGTTTATTCTCCAGTTTCTGTGGCTTTTGGATTCTTGCATAAAGAGCAGCATAGCTTAAGAAAGCAGCATCTTTGTCCTGAATCTGCACCTCGCATCTTTGGTTGCATGCTCAAAATTTTATGCTGTTTGGTAAAAGGTGATTTTATAATTTACCATTATTTCACTCTTAAATGTATAAACTTTGCTCAGCTCAGTGTTTGTCTTCAGAAAGAGATAACATGGGACTGGTTGGAGTAGCTGGAGAAGTCCAAGAAGTAGCTGGGAGAGAGGTGACTGCAGCTTGCCAAGGAAAGATTAAAAGTGAATCTGGCTATAAGCAGGTATTGAAAGCACCCTTGCTAAAGCTGTTGGTGACTTTCAACTGGGAAGTGAGGTGAGCACATCAGAAGTCAGAGCCTACTGTGGAAAATAAGGAATAAACCACAGAAAGGTCAGAGAAAGAAGCTTTCATTAAGTTACACACTATGTGACTACAGTCAAAAAGGCAAGAAAGTGATGAGAACTGCAGAGGGCACAAGTGCTTTTCTGGAAAGCAAGGGAAGCAATGCACAGATCACCTCAACCAGCACACCTGTACAGCAGCTTACAACTAACACTGACAGGAAAAAAAGAAAAGCAGTACTGAGCAGCTAGAGATCAATGTCTAGTGGTAAACTTGGTGTGCAGAAACCCTCAGCATGTTGAAAAAGAAGAGTGTATTTTGCTGGAAAGACAGAGAATGGTGGCTTTGGTGGCAATTAGAACTAAGCCAGATGACCCTGGCAAGATATTAGAAGGAAGTAGTCTGTAGTAGGTGATGAAGAGACCTACAGAGACTCACAACTCCAGTTTTAATGAAGTACAAAAAAAAAAAAGAGGTATTTTTCTCCTGACAGCATACCCAATCCACACTTGAACAAATGTTGGTCAGAAATTGGGGAAAGAAACAATAAAAATGCATCTGTAAATGTTAACATCTACATAGGTCCTAAAACAGATGGTGACACATAGGTTTAGCCTCAAAGGTAGAACAGAATTAGAAAGGATGCACAAAATGTGCTCTGTATTTTAGCAGAAGCACTCCAAAAAGATGCTGGTGAGATAGCACATCAATATCTTTGTTGCTCCCTATCTTCTTCTTCCCACATACATTTCTCAAAATATTGCTAAGCGTTACAGTAAACAAAGTAGGATATACTCTTCTAGCTTAGGATGGGTGTTACGTGAAAAGGGGAGAGGAAGGCAGAAATGCAGAGATTTCTTGTCCCGCCCCCACTTGTATGAATATATTTCTATCAGCTCTAAGTGTCCTCAGACTATCAGAGCCTTTTAGCGCACAACACAGTCTGTCTGCCTCCCACCTAACAGGGACCCTTCACTGAGACAGATTCACTGGTTGAACAGGAACTTTGATACTCCAATGAGAACTACACTTAATAGCAATATGAGAAATAAACAGGTGGTTTTATTACAAGCAAATGAATTTAATAGGGGACACTAACTCAGGAGTTTACATTTTTGGAGTTTTTTATATTATTTTCTTTTTTACTAATCTATAAGGCGTATCGCAGGGCTGTAAGATACCTGATCCTCTCTGGAGCTGGTACCAGGGAAACCATGCAGACAGGAATAGGGAAAATGTAAAATGAATGTTGGTAAGGAAACCCCTCTCCCCACATGGCAGATCCTGGAGGCTGCCATTCTGCTAGGGGCCCCACCTCACAGCACGGCACAGCCAATCAGGGAGAGGGAAATGCCTCTTCTGTTACGTAAATGGGGTGGGATTTTGGAGACCTTAAAAGACGGAAATTTGAACTCAAGGGTATGCCTTTGGATCTACTTGACCAGGGCACCCAACACATGTTGTAAGTAAAATTTTCCTACTTCTTATTTTCCTTTGCTTCACGGACTCTGTTGTTTTTCTAAATTCAATAAAAGAGAAATTTTCTCACAGCAAGAGAGACCCTTTTCCATCAGGTTGTCTTAACAATTATACCACTGCCAGCACCAGAAACAAACTGGAATAACTCTAACAGTTCCCGAAATTATTTTTATTAATATAAGGGTGTGACATTTATTGTGGATTTCACATTGTCGGTGATAATGTTAACTGCATGATTATGATTAATTGATAACACAGAAGTCCCCAAAGAAACCAGCACAAAATATACCCTAGTCCAAAGAAACCAGCACAAAACATACTCTACAGACAGCACATCGATTTAAACCTCCGTACAGCATCAAACAACATCCTCCCCTCAACAATACTTAACAACAGAAAACTAACCAGAAACACAACAACCTAAAACAACAATTTAAACCTATCTGGTAACCTGAAGACACAAAGATAGCTGCTTCCCACTAACAAGCATGTTAAAAGGAACTATGCACCTTAAAGAAACACAACAACCAGTATAAAGCCCCAATTGGTTATGAGATGTGAGACAAGGTACAGTGTTTATGAAATAAAGGTGTTAGCCAGGTAAAATTAGTAAATAAAGGTAGCTATGGGGTAAAGATGGAAAGGTATAAGGCATAAAGTAATAGGTCTAGCCTAAGGTACAAAGATATAAAGGAGAGTATAAAATACAGCAGGAAAGAGAAAACAGTAAAAGACTGCTCACCCCTTCATTGTCCAAAGGTGTGGGAGGAAAACAGGGCAGATTGATGGTTACCCCCGCAGAGATGGTGGTCCATTTTTCCCTCTAGTTTTGCTCATGTCTAATCTCTTTTTATACTATTTTTCCTTAGGTAGTTTGAATGGATATAGGCAATAATAGTTCTTGGGGTGATAGACAGATGACATAGGCTTAAGGGCTGGTTTTCTGTGCTTCCACAAGATACAGGGAAGAAAGGCCATGCTATCTCCATAACACTCCATTCTTTGTTAATCTTATGAATCTGGCTTGAGCACCTTAAGGAAACGACTGGAGCCTCTTTGTCATCTGACAAAGGCTCCTGGGAGCCCCTCCAGGGGCTGAGGTGTTTCCCTTGACCCATCAGGAGCTTATCGGGGCTATAACCCCACAGATGGGCAAACTGGTTAAAGCTGAGAGAGAAGAACTTCAGTGTATCCAAAAAAGTAAGACAGAAACTAACCAAGACACTAGGGAAGCCATTAATGCATTTTATTTTATGTTACTGTCATCTGATTGCACAGTTTCAATTCTGCATTGTCTAATGTTTTATCTTAACCTTAAGTCCTGTGAGTGATATGATACCTGTGAATCTTAAAACTGAGTTAGTCTGAGATATTACCAGTGATATAACCTCTGGTAATAAGAGATGTTGCCCAAAGGCTAAGAGAACTCACTATGAGAAGCTGGAAGAAGTCTGAGCTATGAATAGTTGCCACAGGGATTGGGAAAGGTGAAATATCATCCATTTACCAGTCTGCTGCATGTACCAAAGCCAATGAGTGATAGTGTGACTGAAATCTGACTGTTACATTTGGACCACAGAGGCCTCAGGATCATAGTCTCATAAAATTAGAACTTCCTGAGCTGGAAGGGACCCATAAGAATCAACCAGTCCAACTCCTGGCCCTGCACAAGACATACCAACAATCCCACCATGTGCCTCAGAGCATAGTTTAAACACTCCTTGAGGTCTGGCAGCCTTGGGGCTGTGACCATTGCCCTGAGGAGTCTGTTCTGTGCCTGACCACCCTCTGGGGGAAGAACCTTTTCGGGAGATCCAACCCAACCCTCCACAACATAGCTCCAGCTGTTCCCTCAGGTCCTGTCACTGGTCACAGAGAGCAGAGATCAGTGGTGACCTTCCCCTGCCCCCTGTGAGGAAGCCACAGGCCACAGTGAATTCTGACCTCAGTCTCTTTGTGATTTTGAGCAATATGCTTATCTTCTAGTAAAGCGCGTAAAACCTGTGGCTGCTGTGTGGATCCAGGGAAGAAGGGCAGCAGACGTTTCTGCCCTGTGCATGGAGCATTGCACAGTGAATGCACAACATTTATTTGCTACATACTGTTACTCTGGAGTAGCTGGCAGGTTACCTGGAGCAGCACACAGTGGTTTCCTTGATTGTCTATTCTCTGGACAACTTCTTGTAATATTTTTATTTGCTTCTCTCCCTAGGAATACGTTGCAATGGGACATTTGATCAGTTTGTTTGCTGGCCTTACTCACCCCCAGGAAATGTCTCTGTTCCTTGTCCTTCATATTTGCCATGGTTGGAAAATGGTAATGTGAAAGGGATAACTTGGAATTTGTGCTGGGAATTCATCTAAAGGACAGGTGGTGCTAGTCTACCTTGTCCCAGTGTCCTCTGAAGTGTCTGAGTGCTCCTTGGCTCAACTCTTTCTACCTCTTTTTTGAATTGAGGCACAAAATCATTGTCAATGTTTATTTGTTCTCTTTCTCCATTTGTGCTTGCTGTATCTCCATATTGTCTGCTATAAAGCAACATTTACAAAGTCGTGTAACTGTATTGCCAGGACTTTATTGATAGTAACAGATTTGGGGTTCAGCTTCTGCGGTTCAACTTCTGGGATCCTCATTGACCCCCAGACACGAGTCCCTCTACCAGAAAACTGCAAGAGCCAAACCAATGAGCAGTCCAAACAGTCAGCCCTCTAGCAGGATACAGCACACCAACGGCAAGCAGTGGGGTGAACAAACAAGCTTTCCAAGCAGTGTTTTCCTGGAGGGACTGGAGCAGCAATGCTATTAGGAAGGGAAAAATAAAAACATCTCCAGGAGCAAAATTGTTGAAGAGCAAATAACATTCCCTTTCTCCTAGAGAAATGAAAGGGCATTCCTGACACCACAGTCCAACATTTCTGAATCCTGTTACACAGCCTTTCTTAGCTGCATTTCTAATACCACTTGGAGAGATCAATTCTGCCTGAGCTTTTTAATATGTGGGAGACTACTGCAGGCTGTTCATCCCAGCTTTCTCCAGTTCACACCACACATGGTTTGTTCTTTAATACTATTTGGTTTTTTTTTATCCTGATAAACAGAAAGAGACCAAGCTTCTATCTAGTCTCCCAAACAACAGCTCCTGCCAACAGTTTAGAAAAAGTCCAGCTCTTCATAATAAACATTAAAACATTTTTCCTCCATGTAACGGAGACTCTTTTTTTCTCTTTATCTGTCTGAATTTCTACAAAAACTAGGACAATGCAGTGAAAGTCAGGAAAGATTCACCAGCTCATTACAGATGCTGAAGGGGCCCCATAGCACAGAAATGAAACCCCAGCCTGCAACAGCAGGTATTACAGAGAAAGGTCATTCCCCAGTCAAATTCTCCTACAGTTTTAACTGCATAACCTGGGCAATGAATTACCCATATTTGAGGGAGCTTAGGAGCTTAATCAAGAAAAATGAATACAGTGAGAAGTAGGCTTTTTTTTTTTTTTTCTTTTTTTTAATATAGTAACTGTGTGGGGTTTTTTTATAAAAGCCAGGTACAATCTGGGAATTTATTTCTGCTAGACTACATTCCTGCTTTGTCCTATGTAAATATGGAGAATATATTGTCAAAGACAAAAGAAAAGTGAATTTTATTCCTTTTTTGAGTGGAGATGTTGTGGTGCCTATTGCAGTGGTAAATGGGAGAAATATTTCAAACGTGTATGAAAAATGAAATCTTTATTTTGACCTTTTAGACTAAACCTCTGTTTACTTTCAGGAAGTGTAGGACATGTATACAGAGTCTGCTTGGATGAAGGGATTTGGCAAACAAAGGAAAATTCCACAGACATTTGGCGTGATAGTTCAGAATGTTCTGAGAAAAATCATTTCAAAAAAAAAGTAAGTATGTTTTATACCATGGTTGAATACTTTAATCTTCTTGCTCCCTTCTTGAGTAACTGATGCAACATTTCCACTGAATACCTGCAATGGATGTTCAGATTTAATTTAAATTACCAAATGGAAAGCTGTTATTTTATTTAGAAGAAGCAGAAGAGGAACTAAGGGGATTCCTGCTTTAGATGCCACAAATTATTTTCTATTCAGAGTGCAGTGTTCACACATGTTGATTTTCCCTAATAAAATAGCAAAAGACTGTGACTTGTCAACTAATAACTTAAATTCAAAGCATCCCAGCAACTCCACAAATCACAGTAGTCTATCAAGGTCAGACAACTTCTCTCCTGAGCCCTTCAGCATTTAATGAGCCAATAATTGGTCATTTCAAGTCTAGTGGTCAGAGACTGGAGGATTCTCCCTAATGCTATTGCCATCCATCCTGTATTTCCCATATTGCATCAGCCCAAGGGCTGGACTTTGTCAACAGAGGGGAAACTTCTTTTGCTGTGGAATTCAGCTTACCTGATGCCAAAATTAGATCTCTTAGGTGAGTACTATTACTGTTATTTTTTACTTTTTATAACGTTTTTGGGTGAGTGCTCTTTATTACTTTATTTACTTTGACATTGCTTTATGGGTTTTTTTTATTTATTGAACACTATTATCACAGTATCTACATGCATTACTAAGTTTTTAATGAGATCTTTATATAGTGAGTACAGGAATTTCTAAACTTTCAGTTTATTTATACAAATATGATAAATATTTGTAAGTACTAGGAGTTTTCTGTGGTTTGTTGACCGTTCTGGATCAAAATTTGTGTCTGCGAGACACATTATATTGTCTTATGTGACAGCAGACAATTTCTTTGAAAGCTTTAACCAGCTTTCCTACCAACACTAAATGTGGTTTTTTACTTGTTTGTTGTAAATAATGGAAAGTCCCAAGATGTTAGAAAAAAGCCAGAGCTAGTGTCTGCACATATCAGAGGAATCAGCTTGGTTTCAATTGCTTTGGTATTGCAAAATTGACATAGCCAAGATAATAATTCAGGCTTTTTATAGGATTCTTGCTAAGATGATAACTCAGGCTTACTACAGGGTTCTTGCCTGTTTGAATGTTTCCATGTTTCCATGGAGCAGAGTGACTAAAGGCTGGGAATCTCCTGCACCCACACTGCTCTCCCTTGTCATTTTCACCCTCTTCGGACACGGCTTGCAAGCATAAAATTATTAGTGACAACTACTAGCAGGAGGACAGTGCTAAAATCCCTAGTGCTGAGTAGTAAAACAAGAAAAAAAGCAAACTCACTGAGGAAAAAACCACAGATTTCAAGAAAATCACTGCAGGCCAGATATGGATTATGCAAATCAAGTATCTCACATTCCCTTTGCAGAGAGGCTTTTCTTGAGCTAGAAAAGGAGTTGACAGGGAGACATAAGCAGCTAAAAATTAAAAACTTAGCAAAAAGAAATGTTAAATAAAGCAATTTGGAAGGAAATTTGTGCAGGGCCAGGAGCTGGACTTCAATAATCCTTTTGGGTACCTTTCAGCTCAGGATATTCTATGATAATCTATGAGTGTGATTGCTTCCCTTCCTTCTCTGAAGTATTATTTGTCATTCAAAGACATTCTATACAGCTCCAATTTAATAATTTTTACTTTTTCCTTTGAACTCAGGGCTGAAGTCAGTCTATTTCAATACCTCTAGACAGAGCTAACTCTCAAAACTGTACACATGCAACTGATCTCTAACTGTCTCCAGACCGCACACACAGTAAGTGCACATGTGTGCAGATTGAGTGAATTGATCTCTGCAGCTGTTAACTCACCAGAATCAATTTGGTGCATGGAATAATGTCAATAATTAGCTGCGATTCAGACTACAAATGGTGTTTGTGCAGAAGAAATCTGAAATTAGTCTGAGAGTGCCTTTGAATTTAAAAATATACTGGCTGCAAATATTTCTGTCATACACTGATTTCACAAGGCAGTGCACAGAGTGGACATCAGAACCCTCCCCTGGCTCCTTGCAACTCAGAGAAGGTGAACCTGAGAGTTTCTGAGCTGTGCTTATGCTCTGCCCACCAGCTTACATAACATATTTTTCTTCTTTGTTCTTAGGAAGAAGAACATAAACTACTTAAGATATTACAACTGTTATACACTATAGGATATTACTTTTCTCTAGTTTCACTTGTATTAGCTCTGCTTATACTTTCTTTACTCAGGTTAGTACAAATTTACATGCCTTTTAGAAGTGCAGACCCCTGTACTCATATTCTTCTTTTATGTAATTTATTTTATTACTCAGATTCCAATGTTCTGGTACCCTCCAGACTTCCTATATTTAAAGGGGCTACAAAAAAGCTGTAGATGGGCTTTGGATAAGGGCACGGAGTGACAGGACAAAGGGGAATGGCTTTAACATGAAGAGGGTGAATTTAGATCAGATATTAGGGAGAAATTCTTTACTGTGAGGCCCTGGCACAGGTCATCCAGGGAAGCTGTCTCCCCCATCCCTGGAAGGGTTCAAGGCCGGGTTGAACTGGCCTTGGAGCAACCTGGTCTGGTGAAAGGTATCCTTGCCCATGGCAGGGGGTGGAAGGAGATCTGTTTAACAGTCCCTTCCAACACAAACCATTCAGGGAGCCTATGTAAATAACTTGCATTTTCCTAATAAGCAATACAAAAGCAATTCCTAAGCAAAATCCATTCATGACAACAGTATGAATACAACAGGTTTTTTTTCTGGGATTTTTGTTGAATTTTTAAAAATTTTATTTCTGCAAATTAAAAATATTCCAGACGATTCATACATTATTTTTTCTCCCACAGAAAACTTCACTGCACAAGAAACTACATCCATATGAATTTATTTGCATCTTTTATATTGCGTGCCACAGCAGTTCTTATAAAAGACATGGTATACTACAATATTTACTCCAAAAGACCAAATGATGAAACTGGATGGATTTTATACCTTGGTCCAGAGGTAAAGTGTTATTTCATAGTGAATAGTAAATGAGTGCTGGTAGTGGTCATAAGAGTTGAAGTTTTGAAAATTTGCCCTACAGCATCAAGTTTTGAGATGTTTGTTAATCAAACCTTGGATGTTGTAATTTTGCTGATAAAAGTTGGAGTAATCAAGGTAAAATCCTGATTTGACAAATTGTAATAAATTGATTTTATATGAAGGCTTTTACAGAAAGAACATATTAATCAATTGTTGTTTAGAAACAGACATTTAAGTAAAACAACTCACATCTGTAGCTTTCAGGAAGAAATCTTAGTATTTATTTGGCACTTATTTAATACTCTTGTTACTCATAGCAGAATGCAGTGCACACAAGTCTTGCTTTTCCGACAATAGTATCTGTCACAGTTTAGGAATGGTATTTCCCAGTTTGGTGTTCACTGAAACACCACGCACTGCTGACTCACTGTCCCCACTCACCTGTGGCAGGACAGAGAGGAGAACTGGAGACACAAAAGGTAGAGATCATGGATTGAGATAAGAACAATTTACTGGAAACAGCAATGAGATAAGAAAAACAGTAACAGCAACAATACCAATGACAGAGGACACATGGTAGGAAAATGATTTGCACCAATCACTCACCATGTAGAACCGGCACCACCTGACTGCTCACCTGGCAAACAGGAAAGACGCGACTGCCCTGTGCAGGGCAGAGGGGGGACTGAACAGCCCCGGGGTCCTGCTGTACATCTCCTGGCTGCTACAAAATTTAACTGGTCAGAACCAGGGCAGTATCAAGCAATGTATTTCTTCTCTGTGAAGGTGGTGAGACCCTGGCACAGGCTGCCCAGAGAAGCTGTGGCTGCCCCACCCCATGCCAGGTTGGACAGGGCTTGGAGCAACCTGGTTAATTGGAAGATGTCTCTGCCCACGGTGGGCATGTAGAATGATCTTTAATGTCCCTTTTAACTCAAACCATTCTGTGACTCTGATTTTCTGTGAAACAGCAGTAAGAGAGTGAAAAAAGTATAAAGGCTTTTCTGTATTAGAAAAAATGTATTAATTTTCTTACATTTGTTTAGAAAATAGAATAAATAACAACATCTCATTTGTGACCGCTTTGAATAAATTATACTCTCATGATGTTGCAGGAAGAGAGTTTGCTCGTGTCAACAAGCAAAAATTACCTGCAAGATGTTAATGGTGACTATTATTTTAATAGCTCATCAGTAAAAAATCAGATATTCAGATCATGGCATCTATATTTACAAGAATTTCTGGTCTCTCATTCCTACAGATTGTAATTATCTGCAGGACTGCCCAGTTTTTCATGCATTACTTTGTCGGGGCAAATTACTTTTGGCTATTAGTAGAAGGAATTTATCTGCATACATTATTGATAACTGTAGTACTCTCTGAAAGACGACTGCTACAGACATACATTGTGATAGGATGGGGTAAGTCCACAACTACTTCCAAGTACTTGATTATGTGGTGCTTTGTTGAGTCAGTGGAGTATATTTTGTAATGAAGAAGGAAATATCTGAACTCTGGTTTTTTGTTAGTTTTGAAGCCAGCAATTGCAAATTAAAGTATGCCACTAGTGGCCCATTTGCTGCAGCTCAGCTTGACCTGCTCATATAGGAATTAGTGAAACTGTTTCATAAGAAAACAGGAGCCTGGTAGGCAGAACAAGAGATTTGACTATATTCTGTCATCACAAATATTATGGTACTACCAGCAACTTCATTTGCTTCCTTTGTGTTAGAGCACCTATGTAATTAAAATGTCAAAACCTTAGCAATTTTCTTTTAAATGTTACCCAACCCAACTCACCTGAAAGTTCTCAGGTATTCTTTAAGTTACAAAACAACCTGAAACAGTGCATGAGTCAGGCCTTATATTTCAGCCATTTTTCATAAAATAAAGAAAATGTAAAGTTAGTTACAAGTGTTTAAACAATTTTGTGTATACTGTGTTGTATAATTGCTTACTCAATTAATGTAATTCTGTATCTTGCCTGGGAAAAGGGGAAAAATCCAGGTTTCTCAATTACAAATAATCATCTGAAAGCTACCTGTACAACTGCTGGCCTCTGAAAAATTAAAATGATGATTAAAAAAATGTCCTCTTAAGCAGTATGTAAGTTCGTTGCAAGAGCTATTGAATCAGAACCAGCGGCCTGAGCTAAGAAGTCGGATAGAAGGGTTTGTCATAAGAAGTTCTGGCTGGAAAACTTTTTTTAATATATGGATTTACAACATGGTTTGCTGCCACCACATCCTTGTCTATTGAACTGTCTTGCAAATGTAAACCTGTGTGTCCAGGACTGTGGGACTGTAGTGTACAGCCCACTTAAAAAAAAAAAAGGAAAAATGATTTTAAAAAGGATTTTATTATGGTGGACAACTATGTAGTTAGAATTAAACTATTCCATATTTACTGTGCTGTACTGATTGCTAAAATTATCTAATGAGTAGAGGTCAGATTTTAAAGAGGTTTTAAACTCAAAGGTGAATTGATGAAATTGAAATTATTGAAATTATAATCATTAAGTTGGAATGCTAAAACCTTTACATATTTAAAGGGAATTTTTGGTTATTGTTATCAATACTATGACAATGTCCCTGTAACTTTGGCAGTTGTTCATCTCATTCGGTTTTTGTTGTCTGAAAGCTGTACTGAGCTTGCTCTGTAATAATCAAAGGGAATGAAGTGAGGTCATTTTACTGCTCTGACATCTACCTTATCTTTTGAGTTTTGAAATGGAAATTGGATAGCATCTAAATCAAACAACTGCAGAAATCCCTAGGATTAAGTGGATTTGAGATAAGGCAATTTTTTATGCTGTTCTAATATGACTGTACTAATTTAGTAATAAAGAACCATTGCAGGAAAATGTCAGTGCTTAAGGCAAGATTTGAGACAGAACTTCAGCATCCAAATAACCACACGGGGAAACTGAGCAAAACAGTTTCAAAGTTATGCTGTAAAGTCCTCTTGAAGTGCACAAGATGGTTTTGCTCTAAATTAACTATCTGGCCTGAAAGAATAGCAATCCGTTAAAGAACCCAGAAGCCTTAGTTCTCTCTTACAGAAATGTCTTCTCTTTGCTACTCCTGATAAAATTAAAAAATACCGACTTCTGTCTCTTAGAGTGTTTGAAACCAGGTTTTGAACACACATGAGATAGTATTGCACGTATTGTTCTGAAGATGAACAGATTGCTTGATTTTGCTGGTTGCTTGATTTTGTGCACTGTGTAATCTTGTTATTTAAGACCAGTAAAAAAGTATTTGGACCCAGCAGTGACACATTTAATTTGGAGTATTAAATCAGTTGGTTACAAGTGAAGGTAAAACTCATAGTTGACATTGTGTTAATTTTTCCTTTCATTAATAATTAGAACACCTATGCTCTTTTCTATTTGTTTTACAGTTTTAAATCCAAAATAAGATTTTATTTAGCTGCCTGTAATAACAGAAGAGCTCTAACAGACTGTTCAACACCTCATACCTCTTAGTTCTTTAACAATCAGGTAAAAACTAGCTTATCTCCAGAAGTTAAGAAATGCAGGTTTTTTTAGCAAGGCCCATGAGAAGTGAAGGAGTTCTGAGGCCCAGATGACAAATGCAGAGCCCTCACTACCAAGCACCATTACAACAATTTAATAAAGTGGGAAAGCTGAGAGGACAGAAGGAGGTGTTTGCAACGGGAGCAAATGCTTCTTCAGAAATGTCAGTCCATGCACGCAGAGCAAGTGCTTGGGAAATATTTAAAACAAAAAGATTGATCTATTGATTAAATTAAGATAATTTCATTGTATATCATAATCTGACATTTTGACATCCAATCAGAAAGGAACTCCAAGAAAAAAATAAATTCTTTTTATTGAGGAAGCATGTACACTGGGGAAGGACAGGTTTTACTGCATAATTGGCAAAACCTGATTTTTTTCACATTTGAAACAAGGACTGATCTCCAAGTTAAGTTGAAGTTTGACTTTATCAAGTTAACATAGTAAACAATTTGATGAAAATTTGTATTTAATACCTGTGAAGAGATAAGGAAAGCCTAAGAAAATCAATCATTAATCATTTGGAACACAGTTCCTCAAAGTTAATACCTGATACTCAAACAAAGTGTTTCCAGGTTCCAAGGCAGATGTGAAATTTGATACATGAAATCTTTTTTCACCAAGTCCACTCACATATATAAGCTGAAAAGGACGTCTATGTTTATGGCACTATATTGCAGTTCAGATTTGGGGGCTAAATCTAAGTACATATTGAGCCATCTCTGTGAAGGATAATGTTTTGTCAGGCCAAGTACTAAACAGAAACTGGAATATTCAAATATTGCATTTTGGTACCGGGATAGAAATTTGCTGGTTAAAATTGCCTCAGAAAATTGGTCTAGCCACAAAATAAGTGCAGTTTTTCAGGGTAAAGGAACTTGTCAAAAAAAGAAGATAAAATACCTTCCTCTATTGCTTTCTGCACAGTGAAGAGTCCCATGTTCCAGACCAACTTTCTTATGTAGAAATCAAGTAGTTAATATCAAAAAAACCCTCAAACTTTTTAAATTATCTGACTATGAAGTCAAGCTCCGTATGATTGAAACAGAATTCTTAATTTTTTCATCCTCGTTCCATCTCTCACCCTCTGTCGCTCCTCTGCTCCCCCAGTATGATTTCTGCTGTGTTCATCGAGTGTTCCGAGGGGTGTTTTCAGAACAGAGTTCCTGTGTATTCTTGCAATCAAGTAGTGCTTAAATCTTTAGTTTAGTCTACTTATGGAGGAGGAATTTAATTTCATCTAAGGTTAAATTCAGGTCACTAATACTGAGACTGTCTCTAGAATCAAAAAACACCTGTACCTTTGTAGAATGAATTATTTCAGTGCTTCAGAGAAGTGAGGTATTACCTTAATCTTTCATGCATCTCTCTATACAGTCACATTGGAACTTGTCACATTTCCTACAGGTTTTTTTTATCTGTCTTTACCTGTTATTCATCCACTATGCTGCTATGAATATTATGTTTCAGGCTTGTGGTTTTGAACATGCTACCCCATTTTTGGCATTTCTTCTTGTCCTCTTTTTCTTCTTCCTCATCAGACATAAACTACTTTCCTTTGCTTTCACACTCATTCCCATCCTTCCTCATCTGTTAAAAGTTCCTGTCAAAGCTTACCACCACACTCCATTGTCTATTGCCAAGCCTCTGAGCCTTGTCCTCTGACATGCCCTACACTTTCAAGGGTCCTTCTCACCATCCCATGCCCTGATTTCTCTGTTTCCTCTCAGATCCCTCTTTAAAGGACAGTTGTGCTATATTAATATGGCCTTATGAGCACATGGGTTACTAGTGCACCAAGACCGCTGTCTTTCATGCTGGTTAGTGTTTTTCATCATACATCCTACCTCTCTAAATCACTTTGTTGCTTTAATCATCAGCTTGTTGGAATAGTGATTAGTCATTTTATTCCTTCTTCAAACTGCAATAGACAGGTCTGTTAGCAAATCTTCTCACTAGTGCAAGAGTATAAGTAATAAGGATCATCTATCTGCCTGTTGGTCCTCCTCCATTACTCTCATACCTGCATCATATTCACTGATTTCCTAAAGGCTTTCCCCACTAATTAAACTTGATCTCTTATTTATAGTTATTACAAACACTACTAAGATGGGACATCTGGCACCTGTCTTACAGGCATTTGGAGTACCACTGCTGTGTTAGCAGGACTTAACTGAGACATTTCCTGCCGTACAGGAACTGCCTTCGATAAAATCACTGCATCATCCCAGGTATCACCTTTCCTCATGAGACCCCATCATATTCCTCTGGATCTGTAGCTCCATTAGCAAGTTCTCCATGCCCTGATTGTTCTCTGAGATCAACTTGTTGTAGTAATGCCATCTCCCACCCAAGAGTGACCCCTTTTATCTCTTCCCCCATTTTACCCACTCAGCGATCTATTCTCTTGGAGAGTATTTTGTTTCTGGCCCTTTCTCTCTATTGCCACACTCCAGCTTATTCCATAACCTTAGCTAGTGTCCCAGAACCCTCAATAATCCCTGTTCTGGTCTCAGTGACCCACATGTCCTTTCATTTATGCCACATCTACCACAAAATCTCCCATGTGTTTGTTACTGGGCTGAGAATGCAGTGGAATGCCTGCTTGTTGTAGCTCACATATCTTCTACTTGTGACTGAGACTTGTGCCTGCACATTTGTAGACCATTGCAATAATTCAGTATTCCTTTATTTCAGCATTTGTTGTTTGTTTTTTTTCCCCAGCCTGCAACCTATGAACTCCAGGAAGGGGTGAGGTCAGCAATAGGGAAATGAGGACCACACATTCTCTTGAAGGGGTCCAGAACAACGATTCTTTATCAGCTCATTTAATTAACCAGACAAAGTTCCATGCCTTCACTGAAAACTCTTTAAAGGTTCAACAACTGTAGCCTAAGGTAGTCTGTGAGGCCTCATGTGCCAATTACTTTGAATTCTCAGGGTCAGAAATTTAGAAAATTCCAGCAGGTCAGCAGTGTGTGTGTGTGTGTATCAGTCCAAAAATGCAAGATTCAACTACACAATGAAATTTTATTTTTTATTTTGTGTTTGAATTACAAATGGGGAAAACCAAGATCATGTTGATTTTTGTACAGTTCTAAAGAGAAGACTGAGGAGCACATATCTCTGCACCACATGCTTCTACAAGCTTGGCTGCAATTGTTGCCTTTTCTTTTCAGTTGTTCCGATCCTGTTTGTGGGCCCTTGGGGAATAAGCAGATCCAAACTGGAGAACACAGGGTAGGTGACTAAATAAAATGTGCCTTAGAATACTGGTTTTCTGTTTCCTTCACTTTTCTGAAAGCCCTTGACAGTACTTGACACAAGTACTGATTACTAAATTCTAAAATTATATAGCACCTATTGATACTTGATGCATTTTTAAAGTTCATTTTAGTACTTTTACATTAAACTACTCCTGGGAATTCTCAGATTTACTTTTGAATAAATCAAAAAGTAGAATGAACCTTCACTATTCCTGAGATGAAAGCTATGACATCTAATGTGCATCCATTTTTACAAGTTGTCAGCACCAACATCTTAATGGTGAGCATCCCGCCAGTAAGAAAAGGGAATCTGCTTTCCTTAGAGACCATCTACTCTTTGAGTTTAATTAGTAACTATTCACTGCCATTTTGTAAAAAAAAAAAAAAGCATTGTTATGGAGGCTAGTGACAAAACCTGACAGTCACTGAAAGCTGATACTAATGAACGTATTCAGTATTTGGTGAAGGAATAAGTGACAGTAATGTGCACTAGAAAGCATCAGTTTTCCAGTCTTCTGGTCTTCAATGATGCTGTTAGTGGCATCGTATAAACTGTGTGATTTATGTATGATTTCTCTTGTTCCCCTTTTATTATTCGTGGCTTCTAGAGAATTTCATTTGGAATGCCAATATAGATAATAATCAACAACCAAATAATAATTGCAATCTCATAGATTAGAAGTTCATCATGGCTAGGCTTCGTGAACGAAGATTTGGGAAGGGCTCTACCTACGCTTGCTGCAAGCACGCAGATGGCTAAAAAAGATTAGAAGTTATATAAATTGTAAATGACAAGCCAAGACAGTACAGAACCTCGGGCTAATTAGCAAGAAGAAACATGCATGGGACAAAGTAGAAGGCTAGAGAAGACTAAAAGGAGACAGATAAGGAAAAAATATACATATTTCTTGTCAGGTCAGGAAACATTGTCACAATTCCCAGTTTACTCATTTCCAGTTTCTGGTAGATAATTTAAGTAGGATGATTTTCATTATAAAGGTTTGGTTGGTGTCATATACAGTTATTTTGTGGATTCAAAGACTGAGTCTTTCAGACAGTTCTGAAGTTTGAAGTATAGGGAAACGTCTCTCAATATTTATGTGGAAAGATCTTCAAAATAGATACAATTAGAGTTGTTGGTGTGACTCTTCCTAGTTTTATTCTATTTCTTCTGCAGGCCACCTGAAAAACTTGTACTTCATCAACTACTTCCTTTTGAAATATATACACAAGTTATATAAGCTTTCTATTTTTTTTTTCCATTGAAAATAGAAAAATTATACTTTAAATTATTCTCCAGGTGCTGGGGAACCAATGAGCACATGGGAATCTGGTGGATCATCCGAGGACCAATGTTATTTTCCATTGCAGTAAGAATTATATAATCTGTATTTTTTCCGCTCCTTCGTTTTTTTAATTAGTGCCAGTTCTGTCTTCAATATTTTGGAACAAATAAGATACAGTTTCTTACTATAGAAATATCCATGGGAATATAAAGTGACAGAAGGGATAAACCTTTGTTCAAATAATGAGGAAACAGAGTTCTGTATTAAAAGATTAAAACATCATTTTGTATGGGAAGATCATGTATCATAAATTATACATCCATCAGGCTGAAAAAGGAAATGCTAAGTTTTTCAGTTTTGCAACTTTAGTAACATTTTTGCATAGGGCTTTTGGTCTGTGGAAGAGAACTTGACTCATAGGCATTCACAGGTCTCATTAGAAAGAAATATTTGCAGGTTTGCCTTGGCCAAATCAGCACAGTTTAATTAACAGAGGAGTGAATCAGTTGTAAAAAGAATGTTCACGGCTTTTTTGGCTGCCTAAAACCTCTTTACCTGAAGAATTGCAATCAATGTGGATTTTTAGCACATCCTGCTTACCTGCCATGGTTTGGTGAAGAGTTGCATGACCTAAAGGTAAATAAACCGTTAACTGCTTTGGTGGGAGGGAGTTGATTCCAGCAGAGTCTGTCACTGCTGTTCTGTCCTTTCTGCTGCAGCTGTGGCAATAACCTGTTTGTATTCCAGCCTCATCACAACTGCATTCCAGTTATTTGGTGGCAGGTTGTGCAAGTGTTAACTATCAATTTTCCATTTATTTAATAGCTATGTGATAAGGGAAATAACATTTATTTTAAGTAGCCCATATTTATTTTCCTTCAAGGTTAACTTTGGCATCTTCTTAAAAATTCTCAGGATGCTGATTTCCAAACTAAAAGCTCAGCAAATGAGCTTTCATGACTACAAATACAGGTATGTAATAAATAACATGGAAGTCTAGTCCCTTTCTTTTCATTTTCTCACAACATCAGAAGGTTTCCAGTTTGCCCTTAAAGATTTACCTACCAGCACCAGGTGTAATAGATAGAGTATGACAAAGGAAAGCTATCTGTGAAAACAGACTCCATAGACATTTTCTTATCTGAGGGGTAAAGCCAGCTAAATTTTGTGGGCATTTTCACAAAGGCTTTGCGGTGCAGTGAGATCTTGGCTCTCAGGTATCTTCACTCACACCCGTGGCCTCTGCTGCTGCAACACGTTTTCCCCTTGAGTGTGACAAAAGGTCCTCAAAAGAAAAGGGGGTGTAGAAGATTTTTGAGACCCTCTGGAGTGACATTAGTGTTTCTGATCTACTTTCTTTCTTAGTCTGTACTCTTGTAGGCCTTGGTGCAGGCTCTTTTGGAGAACTCTCAATGGTATATCATGTTCATGTAAAATCCTGGAGTTGACCTTTTCATACATATCTTCTCACTTTGTGGGAACTGCAAGGGCAGGCTGCTCTGAGAGGAGCTAAGGCTGCAGTGAAAGCCTGGAAACAACAGAAACATGAGGATTTAACTGCTTTGCACATCCCAGTCCTTTGCTGTTCTCTTAGTATCTTTAACCAAAGCATTGTGAACCTCTGGTCGCTACTACAGTCCTGCCTTATTAAGATCAATTATTTTATTTGTCTAAAAGGACTGGGTAGGGGGAGGTGGACATGGAAATTCCACTACTAACTTCCTCTTAAAATCCAGTATTATATCCCAAACAAGAGCATATTTCCATTTTCCTTCAACATTAAAGGTCCAAAGGATCTCAGCTGTATTCCCCAGATTGATATAGGAAGGTGGTTGTGATGAACAGGCAGAATGCCTGTTTTTAACATTTTGCCTAATGTTTTGTATTATATTCCACTTTCTACTGCTTATAATTTTGCTAAACTTTTAAAGATTCGAACTACTCTTCACAATGCAAGTCATCCTCAGAAGTCACTTTTGAGAGCTCTTATTTCATCCATGCAAACACGTCCTCAGACTTGTTAAAGAAGGTTGTTTTCTATCTAATTATTCTGGTTGCATTCTTTAAGAAATAGATTACCACTGGCAGTCTCACAGGCACTTTCAAGGTAGCTACACAGAGTCTTCAGCAGTGATAGGAAGGTCTAAGGACCACTCTTATTTAGCTAGGTAAATATTTTTCTGTTACCTAATAGCCTAAGTTTCGTGACAGTGGCCTTCCTGTTCCACTTCTTTTCACCTTAAACTCAAAGCCAAGATTCCTTTCTGTACATACCTTTCTGATAGTGTGCTTCAGAACTCATATCTGAGGATTTATTCCCCAAATCACAAAACTAATACCATTCCAGAGTCAGAATACTGAGGGAATATTTCTGGAATAATTTCTTTGTAGCTGAATTGTTTATTTTTGTACTGAGGATGTTTTAAAAATACAAACTTCTAACATTTTCTTTTGAAGACTGGCAAGATCTACACTTGTGCTGATTCCATTGCTGGGGATCCATGAATTTGTATTTACCTTCATCACTGATGAACAGGTGGAAGGACTTCCAAGGCATATAAGACTTTTCATTCAACTGACAATGAGCTCCTTTCATGTAAGTACTGCTTTGCAAGTACTGTTTTTAGGGGTCATAGGTCAGTGTGCATATGTTGCTCACCTATACACACCACAGATATAGAGAATTCTTTTTTAATATTACGCTTCAACCTACAATGTCACTATTGCAGTGACCAGAAAAAAAATTCACAAACTGCATAAAAATACGGTAGTCCCAAACACCAAAAAAGGAGTCAGATATCTTCAGAAACAGTGTGTTGTGTTCTCTGATAATAGGTGACAGTTCATCACAGACCCCTGAAAAGAGGGTTAAAGTGGTCTGTTTAAAATACTCCCTGACAAAATAATAACTATGAGAATGTCTACCCTCATACAAGGTTTGGGCTCCATTTCCCTAAAGGATGTGTTCGCTCACCTTATCTGCACAGTGACACGATGGTGTCCTGGATGTACACTCCCAAAAGTATTGTACTCCTGCCTAAATTTTCAGAGCTAGGAGAAAATTTGTCAGAGCCCTCACATTGATGGAACAGACAGATGGACCAGCGTCTGATGGTGGAATAGAAATTTCTTACCTATACAGTCAACAGTGTCTTACAGGTGTTCACACACACTGGACTCCTCTTCGGTCACCCTTGTCTTAGTCTTGTGTAAGTAGGCAGAAACCTGATGTAGGAAAGGAAGAGAGTATGACTGTCGCAACCCTTTGCCCTCAGATCTTGGCTGCAAGCCTGAGGGGGTGAAGGAGTCACACTCCAGTTCAACAGCCAACCCTAAGTAGTACAAATTGTATGGTGAGCTGTTACTGTAACTCAGTGGTGATTTTAAGATGGTCACTTAAGGACAGGTGTAGGTGTGCTTCCCTGTAACTCTTTGCTTTCCAGTTTGCAAAGCCAAAGAACTGGGCACTGACACAAAGCACTGCTGTCTGCTTCAGCCTGAGTTCTGCAGAGCTGCTGAGTAATGACTTTTTCAGGTAGTACCAACAAATCTGCTTAGCAAAGTTGTCCTTCACCCTTATTTTTCTGCCTTGACCTTCGTAGGGCAACAGGACAGCAATTTCCAAGTCTTCTCTCTTTTCTGAGGAACCCAGCAACCTCTCTGGCTACCAGTCCTTGTGCCTCAGTAACTCACTGCTCTGACAATTGCTGCCCGCTGCTGCAGCCTGAGGCAGGTCGTTGTCGGAGTATTGCTGTGCTTTCCCCGCAATTTATGATGATCCTTGGTTTTAACCTTTACGTATGCACCCTCTACTTTATGTATGCACCAGTGTTTTGACACTGCTATTGAGGATCTAATTAAAAATTTCCACTACAATTTGAGGGGAAAAATGTCCCGACTGGCAGCAGAGAGTTCCTGCAGAGCCACAACCCCGAGGGTCCTTGTGACATGGTGTTCACAGAAACACAGAATGGTTTGGGTTGGAAGGGACCTTAGCGTTGGAGTATGCATTCCTCAGTTAGACATATCCTTACTTGGAGATATTGCAGTGAATAGATGTTATTTTAAAACACAGTCATTTTAAGTGAAAATTTTGTTTACTGAATTGTACGGAAAAATCTGATATATAAACCAGATTACTCATCCTTGCTAGAGAACACAAACTTCATTCCATTTAGAGAAACATGCATGCACTTGGCTACATGTCATGCCTTAGAAGCAAAGCTTCTTTATAAAATACCCAAAGATCTTAGCCAATGTTTATTGCAGATTCTCTCTTTTAGCTATGTCATTATTTGTGAAGGGATTAGCCAAAGAGCACATAAACTGTACACAATTACATTTGTTTAGTCTGTAAATCTTCTCAGTAGTTTCAAAAGGCAGTTAAACTGTTTTGTTAAAAAAAGCAAAAAGCAATTACCCCTGGGATCTTTTCTGGAGGTTTAACTCAAACAATTTTCAAGGAGCCCACAATTAAGTTCTAAATAGGAGTTCTGCTGTAGGTATGATGTTTCTTTGCTTTAGAAAGTGGAGCAATCTAAAGATCTTGGTTTCCTGGTGCATGCAGTCTGTAAGCCACAGGGAAAGCTACTAGTTTCTGGTGGAGAGAACACAGTTATATAATGAGTGATTTATTGTGTTGCCATTGTCAATGGAACTGAAAAACAATTGTAAGACTTGTATGTGCATCCATCCTTTTCTATCGGTGTTTATGCTGATGAATATTTCCTTTGAATTTCTGTTTCTTCATTTTCACTCACACTGGGATAATTCTGAAAATGTGTGTTTGAGAAATCACAGCATATTGGAAAGATTTCTAGCTGTGAAATTCAAATTATTGGGAAAAACTGAGTAAGCATTAAAAAATCAGGAAAAAAATAAACATAAAACATGAATAATCAGCAGAATTCTCCACCTTCTGGTATGATTTTCAGTGCTTCTGCTTCTCACTGCATGCTCTGGTCCTGCAGCAGCAGTGAACTGGATTCACAGAGGGATTTACAAACTGAAATTCCATAGAAATGTCACTTGTGTTCACACAGGCAGCACCTAATCTGGTGAGTTGCTGCAGTTCTGGCAGGGCCTATCACCAGGCTTAGCAGTCAGAGCACTCAACAGCGCCATGCAGATTAAATCCTGTTTCTGCTTGTGGTGACTGTGAGACTAAATTTAGAACTCAAAAGTAACAAAAAAAAAACAAAACCCCAAACCACCCAGAAGAGACATTTTCATAAACTTTCTGCCTAAAAAGAAAAAGAATTTTCTCCACATGCAGAAGCAGTTCTGCATGAAAAGTTGCTTTTTAAGCTATTAAATTAGTTATATTTTATTTTATTTTTATTTTTATTTTTATTTTTACTTGTTATCTATTAAAATATATTCATTAATATGATTATCGCATAATATATGATGGTATATTATCATTATTATAGTTATCAAAATGGTACTATATAAGATGTAAGGTGTAATAAGATGTAATGGTTATAATGCATTATAATTTGTATTTAATATCATCTATTATTACCTCTAGTGACCACAATATTTTGGGATTTTTTTTTTGCATATTTCCATGAAATAATTCAGACGCAAAAGATTATTTAAATGTTACCTTGATAAAGGATATGTCAAAATTAATTATACCTTGCTACCATAACCCAGGTGAAGCATAAAAAATGACAGGAATAACATACCCAGAAAAAGCAATTGTGATTGCTGTTTCTCTTGTCCCTGTTTCCACTGGTGTAGCCAATAAACTGCTTGTTTTCATACTTACTGCATATATGCTTAAGGAACGAATGACTCCAAACTTTTCAGGATTGCTAGAAAATTAACAGTAGACTCCAAATGTCACTGGTTAATGCTAAGTATAATGAAAAATATTGAAGATTGTGGGTATGTGCATTTCTTTTTAAGCTTTTTTCTGAGCAAAACAGAAGCATTTCTGGAAAAGTATGAGTGTGAAAACAATTGAATGCTGCCAGCTGCATTGTAGTTGTGATATAAACAATGCCTTGAAAGTGAGCGTATTTCTTCTCTTAATCAGAACTTGGGTCACAGATGTCTTTAGCCACACCAAAAGAAGGCCATTTCCTGAAGGGGCAGGAATAAATCTACATGTCTGTGCCAGCCTGTGGTGCTGAGATGCAGCCTGTAAGCTCCTTTGGTCTGAGATCAAACCCAGGCAAAGAGAAGGCAAATAGAAAGAATAATTCTGGGATTGGTTTAAAACAAGTTCTATCTCTAGGGTTTTTCAAGGTGTTTATTTAAGTCAATTTCAAAGCAAAAATAGCAATTCAAGATAGCCGTAACACTCAATACAGCTGAACTTTGAACTAACACTAATCACTTCATATAGAGCTAATTTGTAAAAAGCACCCAAATGAGATCTGTCTCAGTAGTCTCATTTGCAAACCCAAACAAGCATATAGATAATACACAAACCAAGCTGCATATTTATGTCTTACCATGTTTATAAATAGCAGCAATCACAGTATAACAGCAATAGTTTAGGAAGCAAAATATTATGTGATAACAAAATGAAGATCAAACTGGATTGTATAGTTTGCTCTTTGGCATCTGCCCAAAATGTGCCCTGCACTTGCCAAGGTACTCCACAAAAACAAGTGGCTGGACACTTCAATAATAAGTAAATGCAGGCAACTAAGTTTCTTTTTTGAAAATTGAGCAGATTGTTTATATTTATATTTATGGCTTCAAGAATAAGGTCACCCTTAGACTAAAGCTTCAGGTATTTCCTGCACACTGACATTTTCCTCTCACTCTCTCTCTCTTACAGGGTTTTTTGGTAGCAGTTCTGTATTGCTTTGCAAATGGAGAGGTAAGACACAATTCTATGAGAAAAGTTTTTAGTTTGTTAGCAAAGTATGGTAATGACACTCAAAAGGATGAACACACTGACCAGTTCTGCTTATTGAGAGCATGTGTGCATTCTTTTGAGCTGGTAAAATTGTGTGAAGAGGACAGCAAGAACCCTCACAGGTTTGAAATTCAAGTGCAAAGTATTTCCACTGAAGCCTGAGCGGTGATAGCACTGTGGAGGTATTGTTAGCCTGGGGTGTCTGAAATACCACTAAAGGCTTATGGTCAGTCACACATGTAAACTTCATTCCTTTAATCAGTTGAAACCCTGGACTTCATGGTTGGCCAGGCTGAACCTGGCCATGGTTTGGGGCCACATTTGGTGGCCACATTTGGGGTTCTTTAATCTCTTAGACAAAAACATGCTGAAAAAATAATTTCATAGAATCACAGAATGGTTTGGGTTGGAAGGGACCTTAAATACCATCTCATTCCAACTCCCCACGCCCACCCCCCCACCCCGCCTCCTAACAGTCAGAGACACTTTTTAATGCATGCACTGCTCAGGACATCCTTGAACTTGCTGTGAGGGGATTCCTTGTCTGGAAGTTGTCTCCTGTGTCTGAAGGGACAGCTGGGTGTTCAATTTGCTTTGCACCAGAATTTAGATAGAGCAGTGACTGCTCTTAGGGGCAGGGAGATAGCAGAGAAAGCTAACCTCCTGCCAGTATGGGGTGAAGACTGAAATCAGACCAGGATGCTCAGGGGTTTGCCCAGCTAAGCTTTGAACCTCTCAGCCCAAGGAGAGAGGTTCCACCACCTCTCTGGTCCTCTCTTCCAGTGCCTCACTGTACACAGGAGGGAATAGATTTTCCATATATTGTCACAGAATCATAAATTGTTTTAAGTTGGAAAATATCTTTAAGATCAAGCCCAGCTGTTAACCCAGTACTGCAAATCTGCCACTAGACCATGTCCCCAAGTGCCACATCTACAGAAATCCCTCCGGGAATGGTGACTCAATTAGTCCCCCAGGCAGCCTGTTTGATGTAGAATATTTTGCTAATCTCCAATATAAACCTCCCCTGGTGCAACTTGAGGGCCATTTCCTCTCATCCTGACCCTTGTTCCCTGGGAGCAGAGACCGACTCCCACCTGGCTCCACCCTTCTGCCAGGGAATTGTAGAGAGCGAGAAAGTCCTCCCTGAGACTCCTTTTCTTCAGCCTTCCTCAGCCAGTCCTTGTGCTCCAGACCCTTCCCCTGTTTATTTCAACTTATGATCACTGTCTCTTTTGTCCCTACCAAACACCTCTGCAGAGTGCCTGGCTCCATCTCCATGATCCCCTTATAGACAGTATTTGGGCTTTGGAGTGTGAGTATATCTCCTCATAGGGTAAGTGTTCCAACACTGATCTCTGCAGATAAGTTCAATCTTACCAACACAGTTCTTGTACTGGGGTCCAAAAGTAGTCACAGTATTCAAAGGTGATCTAACGCTGAGTAAAGGAGAACAATCATGTCTCTTGAACTACTGGCTCTGCTCCTGCCCGTACAGTCCAGTGCCTTCATCACTGGCACAGCTGCACACTGCCTCTACCTTAGCACTCTGACTGCACAGAATCATAGAATCATAGATTAGTTTGGGTTGGAAGGGAACTTAACATGCAGCTAGTCCCACCCCCTGCCATGGGCCAGCACACCTTCCATTAGGCCAGGTTGCTCCAAGCCCCATCTAACCTGGCCTTGGACACTTCCTGGGATGGGGCAGTCACAGCTTCTCTGGGCAGTCTGTGCCAGGGCCTGCCCCCCCTCAAAGGGAAGAATATCCTCCTAATATCTAATCTAAATCTCTGCTCTTTTAGTTTAAAACTGTTCCCCCCTTGTCCTATCATTATCTGCAGATGTAAAAAGGGGTTCTCTTTTTGATATGTCTGCTTTAGGCACTGGAAGGGGCTCTGAGGTCTCCCCAGAGCCTTCTCTTCTCCAGGCTGAACAACCCCAGCTCTCTCAGCCTGACTTGCTACAAGCTACCTTGGAAAATGCTGCTATGTAGGCTGTGGAATTAATCTCACTTAATTTTAATTGTTTTCTAAATTGAATCTCACTGTCTGTACTTCCCTTATATTTGGCCTGGGTGCAGACTGCCACTACTTGGAATAAACAGACATGTATCCAGTGTCAGAACACTAAAGAGCCTGGCACAGACAGCTGGCACAGGACACACAACACAGACAGAGCTACAGGAATTTGGACACCTTCCTAAAGACACCAGTGAAACAAATGCATGGGCTTTATACAGCAGGTTAATCAGATGTTCCTAATACCAAGGAAATCTGCAGTAATTTCAGAACTACTTAAATAAAAGAGCTGGCACTTGTGTACAATAGAGAAGTGTTTGACACTTATGAAGGGCACAGAACTGCTTGCTATCAGCTCTCATCGGCTGGTGACAGTTGCTCTTTTGGCCTTCTACCACCTGGTCCAGCTGAGTTCTCAGGCCAAAGTGCTGCTGGTTAGAGCCCAGGGAAGTCCCACTACTCCACATGGGGCTGGAGCCTGCCCTGCAGCTGCTGCATTGGCTCTAGGGGTGTGGGCAGTGGGTCACTCGGTGCTGAGGATTTCAGTCAGGTTGCCAGATAAAAAGCTTTAACAAAACAAACAGCTACACAAGCACAAGACTCTAGCAAAACTGCGAGGTCCTCATTTCCACAGCCTCTGGGCTTTCCTCCTCCTCACTCCATCAGGCTGTAAACAGGGAAGTCACTTGAGCTCTCCCACACACATGCATCAGATTTGCAGAGGAAAAACTTTCCTAAGTTAGAGTGAAGAGGTTGGACTCTTCAGACTGACTTAGCAAACAAATGTGTTCCTACCCTACAAGGACCCCACCAGGTGGGACAGGAAGCTCAGCACTTCACAGTTTCTCTCATTTTACATCTAGTATTTGTGTTAGTGAACTACAGGGTGGTCACAAGCCATCACCATAACCAGACTGTTTTCTTCTCCCCTCAGGTGAAAGCAGAGCTCCAGAAGCAGTGGTCCCGTTTCTTGCTGGCAGATCCCTTTGGCTGCAAACTCTGCTTTCTTGGGGAAAACATAAAATACCTCAGGAAATGTTCACAGAAACGAAAAAAACAGCACCTCAGCAGCAAACATCGCTTGTGCCTGGAGGTGAGCAAACCCTGGGGCATGCAGCTGCAGCAGGTGCTGGTGAGGCAGAGGACAGACCTCAGCCCAGGGCCAGGCTCTGAGCTCCCATCCCGCCCACGGACAAGTCTGTCAGACAGCAGCGAGGGAGAGGTCACCACCGGAGAGACAACCGAGGAAGTCTTCGAGGAAAGTGAGATTTAGAAAGCTGTCCACTGGGACAGCACCTTCCAACACGCAGTGTTGTGAAAGACCTTCTCTCACCTCCAGAATGTTCAGAGATCTGGGATGTGCAATGCAAGGAGAAAGGAGTTAAAATCCCTGATGGTCCACATTTCTTAACCTGAGAAAAATGTTATCTCGATGTTGCTAACCTGTGTGGCTGGGTAGAAGAGGCCTTCTGGATCAAAAAATGCTTTGAGGTGGCCTGTCTGGAAGGTAGCTGATGCTGAGTGATGTGCAGAAGGAAGCAGGATGTACTCTGGAAACAACTAGGCTCTGAACACACATTGTGTCCCATGTGTGACTGCCCTTTGACTCAAGTAATACAGAAGTTGTTATTTTTTCTGTTTCATAGGAGTGTTTAATAAAAAGAGAGAGCTGTGTGGAAGACTTCTTTCTTCAAAGACTGAAATTATCCCCCATATCAAAAAACCACCCCAATTTCAGACCAAACATTTTGTTTAAGCAAAATGACAGGAGATCTCTTTCTCTCTTCATCTATAGATAGATAGATAGATAGATAGATAGATAGATAGATAGATAGATAGATAGATAGATAGAAACAAATAAAGAAAATCCCAAAAAACAAACTTAGGAAGAACCAAACTTTTGCTTTAATTTTTGAGCATCTTCACTTTAAGATGAAATGTGCTTGAAATGTCTTTACAAAATGAAAGACCAAAATGTTTCCACGTAAAGTCCACAAATGAAATAATCTGATACAATTTTTGTTGGGTGATTTTTATTTTTTATTTTTTGACACAAGACAGCCATTTTGATGTGTCTTCTGGTTTGCTCTGCCTGTGTCCTTAATGACAGAAGCGGTCAGTGGTAAGTGCTGCTTCCACCTTCCTCCTGGGGGATCCAAAAGGGGTAATGACAGCAGAGTATTGTGAAATTCTTCTTCTAGCATTTAAAAAGAGCCATGATGAAGTTTTAAATCTCACATACAACTCATACAGAGATCTATGAAATTCAATTAAGTTTGTTAATATCCAGTTTCCAAAGTGATGAACATGAGCCAATTGGCATACTGAAAGGAAAATTAGAAAAAGTCAGCAGAAAGGTCAGCAGGTAATATTTATATGCAATATAAATGCCTGCCCCAGGTCACATGTTCATTCTCTATTCTGCACTCAGTTGCATAGCACAGTTATTCATTTTCCCTGTACTTTACTGATAAGCATTCTGTTTTAACATAGATGCCTGCAAATGTAAAAAAACATATCCTGGGCAACTGGCTTCAGGTTCCACCAGGTGACTTCTAGAGGATCCTTCCCTCCTCAATCAGTCTGTGTTTCAGTGAGACCGCTATACATCAAATAACTGGTTTTCTGGGCTGCTTGTGGATTCTATTCATGCAGCTTGTCCCCACTAGGTGCCCATGCTATGCCTGCCCTTCTGCCTTTCCCTGCTCCTACACCTCCCCACGGGGTGCCTTTGTCCTCTGACCCCTGCTGTCCGCTTTGCAATCCCAAAGGGTACTTTTTTGACAGGTGGCTTATATCTTCAATGTGTTTGAGCAGACTGAATTTATGCAGCTTATATAACTTACTGATGCTTTTGAAATTATTTATCAGACTACAAAGGTTTAGCCAGGTAAACCATGGCAGTTATGATATCGTGTTTTGTTGCAAAGAACAGATCAATTAATTGACTAACACTAGGTCAACAACATATTTGAGCTATCACATTTCTGGCACTTTAAAAAGTATTTCTTTTACAGTTCTATCTGTGTTAAACAACCTATTTAATCAATACAAAGTTGTATATTTCAGTGATATATTAATAAATGCAAATATATGATTAATTTAAAAATATATCTGCAGTTTTAAAAGACTTTTTATTAGAACATGCATTCTGCTTATATAGCATTTTACTGCAATGGATTTCTTCAGCACCCACTGGAAATACCAGACACCACACATACATTGTGTCTTTCCCAATTTAAAATAGACTGATTTCTTCTAGGGCTGTTGTTTAAGATATTAAAGAGATAGAAGTGGTTTAGAATGTGTTTCACTTGGGTTTTAAAAATGTGGGTAACTGCAAGATTTTATCGGATCTCAATGAAATAGTTTACTTTTTAATTGGATTGTAAAGTCTTTCAGATGGTCAGGAAATCAGTTTCCTGTCCTCTCAACAGTAGTCCCTGTAGCTGGGACTCTCTAGTATGTGTTTGGGCTTTTTGCCTCTTTCAGTTTATTAAAATCAATTGTTGTTATAATAAGCAGGCCCTGGAGGCCTGATGTCTGATAAAAACAATCATCACATGTATTCATTCAGAAAGCCTGTTTTTAAGTAGATAAATCAGCAAGTTTCATCATAAGATTATAGCATCATTATCATATATCACTGAAGTATAGGAGTTGTTAAATCATGGATCATATATGACATATTTTCACAGAATTATTGCAAGCTCCTCAGTTCTACATAAATTGTTTCTAAAAGATAGCAGTGAACTCCACAATTCAAACACATTTAGCATAGCCAGTGGAACAGCTGGGAAAAGAGTCTGTAGGAATGCTGACTGTCCTCCTGGGGAGTTGAAGGTCTGCAGCCAGGTATCCTCCTGGGATCTTCCTTCCACTCTTTTTGGAGCCCCAGGAGGGACATTACAGCCTGAGAAGCAGATAAAACTGGCTGAAGTAGGTCCCTGGGATGTGACAGAAGCCAGATGACTCTCCAGGAATCCTACAAGTGCACAAACTGGACAGACAAAGATAGCTGGAAGAAAGGACAAGAAATATTATCTTGCTCTGACAAAACAAGAGGTGGAGGAGACAGACTGACCTCAACTGGTGTTCATTTACAAGTTATATTTAATGTGAATTTTTTATCCAATTTGCCCATAGACTAATCATCAGGCAACAGAAACTTTAACTTTCCCCCAGGATTTTATGCTTGCATAGACCTGATAACAGGCCTTTTCTCTTTATAAATTTATTGCTCACCTTTACTCCCCAGATTTCCACTGCCTTATGAGAAAGCCTGGTGAGAGCCTGTGTTCTTCCCTCTTGGAGAGAGAGCCCATCCTCCCACAATCCTGACAAGTTTGAGCTCTGCTGAATCAGTCCATTAAGTAAGACAAGGTGGGATATTAATATTTAGGACATCAGACATGCCAAAAATTGACTCCCACAGCTCAAGAGTTGTCTTTGCCAAGGATTTTGCTTTCCATAAAAACTTGCATGGCACAAAACCACCTGAATTTCAAGCCCAGAATAGCTTGTGGGGTTCAGTAGAGCTTTCCCATTAGTTCTAGTGTGATAACTGATCCAATATGTACAAATAAGGTTTATTCAATCTCAGTAATCTGCTATGAGACATGCTATAAATCTTTATGTTTCACTACACCTAGAACACACCCTTCCAGACTTAATGGCTCCTTTTACAGCCAGAGATGTCAACTATATGCTAATTATTCATGTGTACTTACATTCTTTGTTAAATATATTGCTTCTGCATGACAGAGTTTGTGCCTCAAAGGCTCAAACAGTGAAGCACAAACATTCCAGCCCGGAAAGCTCTGTCAGTTATACCTTGGAATAGATAATAGTGGTCCTTCCTTTGAGGATATAGCTTCTTCTTTTCATTTGCTTCTGGAATTTTCTCACTTCTTCCCCAGTGTCTCAGCTCTCAGTGAAGGAAATTCTGTGATCTGTAAAATTCTTTCTGATGTTAGTAACTTTTTTGGTTTTTAATCAAATATATTTTACTGACATCATACTTTTTCAGCTTTCATAGCAACCACAGTTCTGGATTTCTAACTATTTGTTTTCAACCTGCCATTCCAAATTGCACAAACTCTCTGCTGTGTTAAATGTCACCTGGGGTTTAGGTATCTCTGCAGTCATTCTGGAGCCACACAGAACTACAGTGAGAAACAGCTGCTTGTGAATTTTGTCATTGCAATTAGCTCCAGGAAATTAAAGTTCAGCTGCCACATAACCAGCCCTCAAAGACTTGAAGGCTCCTTTCCCTTGTGTATCATGTTCATCACATTGTAATAATGATTTTCTTCCATCACAGCTAAATACTCTTCTTGTTTGCTGTTCAGCTTGTTTCTTTGTCTTCTCTGAAGTCAGATCTGACTTAAAGCCAAGAATCATGCCTGCAGACAGTGCTGAGCATCAGTTCTGGGCTGCTCACCCACTCCCAGAGCCTGGCCTTTTCCCCGTGTGTATCTGAGTCCCTCACTGAGAGTCAGGTCCACTCAGCATGCCATCTCTATCCGAGATGGCATTATCCTGATGATTTTACCCTGTTCCACATGCGTCCTTTCCTCACAAGGTCTCAGTTTTCCTGCCTGGAGGACCATATGATTTCCAGAAAATAGCTGGCTTTGGAGGGAGTATGGCCTGCTGCCATGTGGAGAGCTGACTCCACGTGGTGTGTACCCCAAATCACAGACACCACATGGGCCACATCCACAGCAGTTGTGATGAGGTTGACCAAGTGCTTCTGCCTTCCTCTCCTCCTTTGCCTTTAAGGGTTGATGCTTAGGTCTGGCTCTGGGGTTGCAGTGTCCCCAGCTGCAGAGTCCCCTCCTCAGGCAGACAGCAAGGCTTAGCAAACAGGGTGTGAAACACCACCTAGAAGAATCTAAGAAAGCAACAACAACAACAAAAGCACTCGGGGGAATTCAGATTTTTCCTTTCTCCTTTATCTATCAGGGAAGGAAACAGGTGAATTTATCAAACTCTATTTGAAGAAGGTATCACAGAAGATCCATTGACCAGTCACTGACTGAACTCTCTATGTGTCTGTGTATCTGGTAACTTGAGTATAGTCAGAACATTACGTTGCCTAGAGCCCATTAAACGTGGAGATCCCTGAGGTGTCCAGGAAACTGATGTTCTGCCTGGGCACCGCTGCAGCTCCACACACAGAGGGACAGTCCTACAAGGGGGTAGCAAAAGCCAGCACAGAAACAGCAGCAGTGGTATATAAGTATGATGAAGTCTGGTAGAAATGAAGAATTCTGGACAAGATTTATGAAATTGGACACTCCCAGGGACAAGAATGGGTGTCACAGGACAACAAAGCAGATGTATCATGTAGAGGGAAAGGGTGCAGCAACTGTAGGAACTCTGGGAATAACCATCAAGAACTGCATCAGTAATTTGGGTGGGAGAAGAGCTGACTGGAGGAGTGGCTGGATGAGAGGATGCCCTTGGATGACACAGTGTATGGTAGGAGAGAAAGCAGGAAAAAGTGGGGAGGTCAAAAGGAGAATGATTTGCTGGAGGCAGAGTGGGAAGTCAAGGGTTTTATTCTGAAATGAGACAATGAAGTAGAGGAGTGTGTATGGTCAAGGCAGGAACTGAGGCACTAGAAGGAAGTGCCTGTGGCCAAGGGTAAGGCAGAGTTGCTGTCTTTGCTGGGTGAGCAACAGGTAGATGTGATGGTTAAAAAAAGCATGGGTCAAAAGCAGCAAAGGCAGTATCTGTGCAAGAAGACCATTTACACTGACAAGAGCATCACTGTGCTAGAACCATTGGCTAGAGTCAATGTCTTTGTAGTTACTGATAGCTCCACACAGGGATTGTAGGGAGCATTTAGTATTTCCACTATCATAACAACCTTGTAAGAAAAATTTCTCTTTTATTAAATTTACGAAAACGAGAGAGTCCTTGGAGCAAAGAAAAATAACAAGTAGGAAAACTTACTTACAACACGTGTTGGGTGCCTTGGCCAGGTAGATCCAAAAGCACACCCTTGAGTTTAAAATTCCCTCTTTTAAGGTTTCCCCAAATCCCACCCCATTTACGCAACAGAAGTGGCGTCCCCTTCTCCTTGGTTGGCTGTGCCATGCTGGGGGTGGAGCCCCCGGCACTATGGCGGCCTCCAGGACCAGCCATGTGGCGCAAGGGGTTTCCTTACCCATATTCATGTCTGTTTTCCCTGATCCCGTCCACATGGGTCCCTGATGCCAGCTCCAGATTGGATCAGGCATCTTACCACTCCGCGATATGCCTTATAGGTTAGTAAAAAATCAAAATAATAATAAAACCCCCCAAGAAAGTAAATCCCTGAGTTAGTGTTCTCTGTTGAATTCATTTGCTTGTAATAAAACTGCCCATTTATTTCTCATAACCTCACTTGTAAATCAAGCCTGTGTCCAAACTGCCTTCTCTCCTGTACCGTGTCATAGAGGTTATGGTTATTTTCTTTTAGATTTTAGAAGATACAGATCTTTTCCCAGATTTCAGTGTTACTCTTTTAGATAACAGCATCCATAAGCATTGCAGAAAAATTTCTATGCAAGAAATTCAAAATAGTGCTTTCATAGAGCTGTTACCTAAAGTCCTACATTATAGTTGTTACTAAAATTCCTCTGAGGTCAGGAATTGCAGATCAGGGGGACTGTCAGAAGGAAAAGCAATATAAATAAAAAAGTGCTAACAATTATTAGGAAAGAAATAGACACTCAGCATTGTATTATCTTCAGTGGGTCTACGTCTTAAACACCTTGTGTGGTTCTGTTCATCACACCTGGAGGGGACAGGGCAGAGCTAGGTCAGGCACATAGCAGGAAGATTTGGGTTAGAACTGTTCACTCTGAACAACAAATCACTGGGGCAGAACAAAAGAGTGAGCTGTCAGATCTTGAGCTGACTACAGAAGCAAGAGGCTGCTTCTTCCCATACCAGAACTAAGAGAACAAATGAATCTGGAGAGGTGCAGAGCAGTAGACAGCAGGAGGAGATGCTTCATGTTGTACATTACCGTGCAGCTGTTTTCACATAATGCTGTGAGAAAGTTATATGAATTCTAAAAACTCACAGGAGACAAAATCTGCCAAGTACTGTTTAACTACAACACTGACACTGCTAGGGAAGGGAGTCCTTGAGCAGAGGGTCAAAGTGCAATTTAGGGATGAATCACAATGTATTTCACGTATTTCATTACAAAACTTTCTTCTGCCACTCTTCCGTAAGAAACTGGTGCTTACTGGTCACTGGCATGCCAGAACACTGTACTATATGGACATTTGGCCTAACCCAGATTTTACTTTCCATAGAGTTGGAAGGTAAGAAATTAATTTGTTTCAGCAATAGAGAAGACTGAGGAAAAGCATAAAGCAACAAAGGGCAAAAAGGCATTGAGCAAACATCTGCCTGCAATATATGTAAGCACCACACCAACCAGACTGTTAACTGTACTCTTAAGCACACAGCTGCACACATTTGCAGGCATTTTCATGATAATATGAGCCAACATGAAGGATCCCTGAGAACTGTGAGCAGTGCTAAGAGGGTGTCCTGACTCAACTCCCACACTTTCACATTCCACCACAGTGCCATCAAGTAGCCTTCCTTCCTTTTACACTGACTAGCAGAAATTGAAAGGGCAGTGGGAAAAGCCACTGAAGACTGTACCTGTGAACAGAGCCATGACTGGCACTGTAGAACTCAGCTTAAAGAAAGACATCCAAGAAACTGCTATAAAAAGACTCCCAGACTCTTTGAGCAAACAAACAGGGGCAAATGATACAGTCTCAAAGCATTTGGTAAGTCCAAAAAAAAAAAAAAGAAAAGAGAAAAAAAAAAAAACCCAAACAAACCCCAAATCCAAAGACCTAACTCTGTAAATAAAGAGGCTGTCACTTATGCTTTAGCTCCCAGAAACTTGAGTGTTTGGTTTTCTACTTTATAAAACAGGAAGTCAAAATCAAATTGGACCTAGACACTTTCATCCTCTGCTTTCAGACACTTGTGAAAAAAACCCAGTGCAAACAGCCTGGAGCACAGACCAGTGAAGCTTGACTGTTTATGCCTACAATAAATACAGCACTAATGCATGTCTGTAATTTTTTTCATTTGTATAAGGACTGAGACAGTAATTTCCAGAAGTGAGATTCTTTGAATAAGAAATGTAACATGAGTATTTATGCGGTTTGAGTCAAGCTAGAAGATCCTGACTGCTGAAACTTCCCTTGTGTGTGAGATTACTTCAATATAAGATGTGCAAACAGCATTCCTTGGGCCATTTGGTCTTAACCAGCAGTTCAGAAATTGCCATATTTAATGAAACCATGTGACAGAAATGGTGGTTGGAACCTGTGTAGCAAACCAGAAAAGAGTACAAGAGTTGAGTTAAACCAATTGCTTTACCTTCGCACACAGCTTTACTTTTTAAGGGCCTCATGCAGGACATAGGTCGCATTGACCTCTGAGGGTTCAAAACCACATTCAGCCTACTCAGCTTCTAGAATACGTTTAACTTCTTCAACTGACTCACAGTGGTAGCTGTGACTGTTCCTATTCAGTGACCTTGTGTGAATCCTTCCACTGCAAATCATCATAAACATCTGTGACCTTCTGCACCCTGGTTCTCTATCCATCGTAAGCCCTGGAAGGTGCTTGTCTCTTCTTGTGTTTGTACACTGGCCAACACACATAAAGACAGGTAAAACAGATCATTGTTAGGCCCTTAAGAGCACCAACAGGACTTACCTGCCCTAGAAATGCCACACACACTCTCTGCCCACATTTCCATGAGCACTGCTTAAGTTCAAGCCTGAGCCATGTTGTTGGTGTCTAAGGTATGTTGTAGGTGCAGTTATCTCCAGCTTTTCCTCTTGAATGGACCTCAGACCTTTCTTGTAGCCTTGTTTCTCAGTCCTGTGTCTGACTCCTCCTGACAAAATTCCATGGATGAACCTGGTTCATCACCTCACCTTGTCTTGGGATGTTGATGAACCCAGCTACCAGCTTTTTGCACACTTTTCAGACCTGTCTCTCTGATCAGTGAGGGCTCTGCCTGTGCTGTGGTCACTGAACTCCTGGTTTGTTCCACCCTCATGAAGCAACCCTGACTCTTGCTGCTTCCTGACACCATTGCTGAGCACAGTTTTCATTAGGAAACACGATGATTTGTGATGGTTATATATGTGAAACATTAGAAAATGTGAGAAGGAACTCCATTGGGTGCCATCAGAGAATTGTCCAGTAGAGGATTAGGTGGCTCCTTTCGAAACATGTCAGCCTGTCACCCATCTGGCAGACATGGTAGGTGCCTTGGTCTTCCAAAATTGTACCCTCCCACAGTAAAAAAAAATCAGCATTACTTCTTTCTAACTGCAGGTTATGCCCTGCTCTTTAAGCAAAGTCTCAAGTGTTGCCCAGTCGCTGCACTGCCCTAGAAAAATGCTGTTAGTGAAAAGCTTTTTTCTAAAATTCCATCAAAGGTTTCAGGTTAGAGTTATAAAGTAATGATTGAAGTAAGGTAAGTAATGTGGTTGCAAGTGTGGTGTTGCCCTCTGATGACCATACATGAAGGTCATATACGAAGAAAACGATGCAGTTAGAAATATGTCACATGGCGGATCACAGGACATGGCCCATCACCTCCTCTTTTCTGGCCCTGTTCCAAATGGGTGTACATTGAGGCACTGCAGACTGACAGCGGGCAAGAATCAGTCAATTGTGGCAACAACGCCAGATTTGAAAAAGCAGATGGCTTTCACCTTTGTGGCTGAGGGGATGATCTCTCTGCTGTTGGCTTAATCACCAGTCCCGGTAACACACCTCACTATTTTCAACTGCCACAGCTGAAGTTCTCTAAAGGCATCCTAGTCTGGAGCCCCTTTGAGACACAGAGGGAGGCACACTGACATCTGCTGTCGAGGTTTGTCAGTTGCACTCCAAAAACTGCACCATGAGGTGAAGAAATGGCTTTGAACTGCAGGTGGGTAAAAGGGCACTGGACGCAATCCCAGGGAGCAAGTTGCTTAAAAAGAAAAATTCATTAGTAAACTATGCCTGACGTAATATCAAAGAGTCACAGAATCACAGAATAAACTGAGCTGGAAGAGAGCCACAAGGATCATCCAGTCCAACCCTCAGCCTTGCACAGGCCCAGCCCCAAGAGTCACACCCTGTGTCCCAGAGCATCATCCAAACCCTCCCTGCAACTCTGGCAGCCTTGGGGCTGTGCCCACTGCCCTGGGGAGCCTGCTCAGTGCCCACCACCCTCTGGGGGAAGAGCC